>JBBMKA010024054.1:0-27176 GCA_037833695.1 Sechiopsis laciniata | reverse complement strand
ATTAGAGTCAAATAAGCTTAAATTTAAAAAATGAAAAACAAAAAATCAAATAGTTATAACCTTAGTTTTTTAGTTTATTTTTTTTAAAAAAATTCTTTCAAAAATTATGAATGATGATTATGAACGTATATTTTGAATTGTGGAACTTGTTTGGTCTCACATTTCAAAAGTTAATAATATATTTATTTTTATTAGTTTTATGAAGAAAAAAAAAACAAATGAATACAAAAAAAAAAAAAAAAAATTTGTAAGAATAATTTTTTTTAAAGATTTTAAAAATCAAGAACACTATAAGTATAATATTTTTAATATAAAAGTTATTGACGATGATATTTTCAATGTTTTTTTTTAAGTCAAGGGCATTTATTTACTTTTTTTTTTTTTTTTAGTTTAAGGGCATTTTTTAATTTTTTTAAAAGTCTAGGGATATTTTTTAAATCAAACTTTAACGGTTTTCATCCAAATTTAACAGCAAGGGTATTTTTGGAACTTTTGTTAAAGTTTAGGGGCAATTTTGAACTTTTCAAAGTTTGGGAGCATTTTTTATACAAACCCGATAGTTTAGGAGTATTTTTTATAATTTAGCCTTTTCTTTTCTTAGTTCAACTATTAGTCACGGAGAAATTCGAATTCCTTGGTCTGTTTTTTAGAACACAAAGTTAAACATTCACTGTGATTCAAAGTCCACTGCCCAACTGTCCTTTTTTCTAATAAAAAGTTGATTAGTTATTATTTTATTTATCAAAATCTACTCTAATTCATTCAACCACTCAACAAAACACTTCAAAATTAATCTAAAAAAAAAAAAAACAAAGCACTTTAGTTTAAAATTAGGCTGATTGGAATATTAAAATAATCAACCAGATCCATGTTGTAAGGAGAAGAGGAGAACCCATAACCCTAAGTTTATATATTGTATACAAATTTTGAACATCAGTAAGCTTTTTTATGAAGAACGGCAATGATGAAATGCCAGTTAATCTTGTCAAAAGCTTTTTCCACATCGAGTTTGATAATCACACCCGAATTTTTAGAACATCGCCAATAGTCAGCTGTTTCATTAGCTATCAAGATGGCATCCGTAATTTGTCGACCGCGAAAAAATGCGCATTGAACATCAGTAAAAACATAAACCACATAATTATATACCTGCTTATACTTCATAAGGCGTTTTCCATAGCCATTACGTCCACCCGGACGTCAACCGGCCGGGGCTCCATCCCCATTGTTGAACACACTGATACAGTTATGTTCAACATCAATTTCAACCTTGACCGAGTCCATGGAGGGGCCTCTCTACCTATTATATATCTGCAGCAATAATTTCATGAAAGATCTTGTAGAGAACAGGCACATAAGTGACGGATCGGTGGACCACGGTGTCGTTTTCGTAAACCCAGAGGTTTTGGGTGAGCGGAGTTTTGTGTAAAGTGGGACACAAGGTCTAAAGAGATAAAAGGATATAGTTAAGAGTCTCAGGTTAGATCCCTGGATCCAACAGGTAACTAGGTATTTTGTTGATAAAAAATTCTAATAATTATTCTTAATATTACATTAAGTTATTATGTTTTTTTTTTTTTTTTTTTTTAATTCATGACCTCTTGACTATTAGATAGATATATATTCAACATCATTCTATAGTATTATCAGTTATAAGTTTTTTATATATTAACCTTTAAAATACATGAATTAAAATAAAATAAAATATTCCAAAACAAACTTTAAAATAACCGGTACCCGAATGATATATAATAAATAAATAATCAACCAACTTATTGAGTAATCTCTTGTTTAAAGAGGTGGTCATCTTGTTTGGTGTTAATCCATTTCTACCCTCACAAATTCGATCCCTAGAATCGATATTTGTAATCTCATTTTCTCCAATTTGTACTAAAAAAAAGGTGGTCATATTTAGTCATAAGATAATCATTATTCCATATTAAAAAGGTGAAAAGTTTTTAATCATTATAAGAGATATGAGTTATTTTCCTTACAATCAATTGGTTTTGAGGTATATTTCATATTATCTAATATGGTATTCGAGCTTCATGTGGGTTGTTGGTCTCCTAAATTCCGATCCAGCCCATGTTAGTAAAAACGTACATATATTGTAGGTCGTACTTACCCAAACAGACAAAAACTTAAGCAGGTATTTGATCCAAAAAATTTAGATCCTACCCAACCGAGTAAGTCTAAGCGAATATTTCGGACAACAAATTCAAATCTAATTTAAAATGGTATTTCCTATATAACATCATCTTAAAGGGTATGTTGGAGATATTTAGATGAAGTTTTTGTCCCGCATTGAAGAAGTCTTCAATATCTTTATAATAGATATGCATTATAATCAATTAGTTTTGATATGAAATCTTATATAATATGTTTAAAAAAAAAAAAAAACTAAATGTCGGTTAAAAAGAATATTAAACATGAATAGGAAATGAAAAAGAATATTGACTTCTCGGCCAGAGGTCAATTGAGTAATAAATAGGGTGAACGAGGCTTGGCTTTGTTTTGAGGGTCAGGTCAAGGTTTTCAAGTCAGCAAAAAATATCAAAGATACTTGTTTTGTTGAAAATTCTTAGCCATGTCTATTGCACCAAGTCTAATCTGGTTTGTTTTGAGTCTTTTTCACACAATAATTGTGATCATAGGATAAGGTCCAAATACAGGAATTGATTAGAAATGTTGTAGGAAAATTATAGCCGGTATCAAAATTCTTGTTTTTTTTTTTTTTCTTTCTTTTTGACTCAGAACATTAATAATAATAAATAATTTGAGGCTCCACTAAGGTAATGATTGACTTTTTTAACGGTTAGCACTTTCAACCACTATTATCCCTATTAATGAACAATAATCATTATTTGTCTCAATATTTTTGTAACCATTATTCTCTAATCTTAAAATTACTATTGTACTCTCTAATAAATCTAAAAGCTTAAGATTCCATCTGTTCACTGATAACCTTTGATCAGTTCGGTGATAGTTTTCAATCAACCGACTCTAATGCCACTTTTTCATTTTTTTCCAAAAAATTCCTCTTCGTTTTGATCACCTGCTCTTCCAACTCTATCAATGCTTTCTTAAAGGAGTAACAATTTAGGTTTTGAAACCTACACTATGGAAAGTTAATTCATTCATCAATATATTAAAATTTAAAATTAGTTTGATCATCATTTGAGTAAATGTTACTTTATGACGTAACTTACAATTTCGTTATTTCAAACAATGTGAAGGTAAATATCATTGAAATATCATAGATAAAAATGTTCAATTTTAAAACATAAAAACTAAATTGAAAACTAGACTCCAAACTTAAGAACTAAAAAGATATTTTTTCCCAAATATTTATTAAGTCCCGATGTGTTCACATATTTTTATATTACAATACATAATTAATATTTGAAAAATATATAATTAATTCTAGACTTTTTTTTTTTAGTTCCACTACAATGGGGGACTAGTTTTTTTTTTTTTTTTTTGAAAATTTTGGGGACTAGTTTAAAGTTTATCGGAAATAACTAAAATGTGAAATTGAAATACATACTATGAAACAATTCAGATGTATTAACGTAAGAAAAAGTGATGAAAGCGCGGCAAAGTATATAAGCTATAAATTTCCGATTAATTTCAAGCATTGAATCTACAACACACAAAAATGGAGATCTGGTTCATCGTCCTCGCCTCTCTCTGCATTTGTTCTACTATACACGTAACCTACGCATCCGATTATTTTAGTTTTTAATAGAGGAAAAAATACAACGTAATTAAACGAAATTAGACATCTTTTTAAAAAGAGGTGACAATATGCTCTAAAAAGAATTAGTTAAAAAAATGTTATAATTGTAATAGACACTAAAAGTAGTTATTTAGGATATAAATAGTATGTAGTTAACATACAAGTGAACCTGATTTCAAAAAAAAAAAAAAACATATAAGTGAATCTTTATTCAAGTCAATAATTTAAAGTAGTCTACAAGGTTGTCTATTAATGTTGTTTCTTATGGTCAACTCTCAATGTTAACAAAGAAAATTGCTCGAACCAGTGTAAGTGCACACAATGTCTTTTTTTCAAAAAAGATATTTTATAAAGGTGTATGGAGGAACATACACTAAAGATGAGAATTACAAAAAAACTCTCCAATTTAAAGCAATGGAAGAAGTATTATAGTTCTTAAAAAGACTAGATTTACATCACCACATCGCAGCATTAGAAATGATATCTTTCCATAAAACCATACTTCTTTTCATTGTGTCATTGAAGATTCTCTCATTTCTTTCCCACCAAATCCACCAGAAAAAAGCACCAGGAATGTTGCAATTTATCATCCTTCTTTGATTAGACAAAGTGATGCTCATGACTTTCAAAATGATATCTAGGATAGTGCCTCTGCCGCATGCATTATCTTTGTCAGCAACAAGTGATAATTATTTATTTAGTACTTCTCTAGAATTAAAAAGTTTGGGATTCCGTTCCGTTTAGATGTATTTAAAGTTTAGTTAGGTTTTTTTTTAGAAAATAAAAGAATGAATTTTTATTGAGTTTTCTAAACTACGAATGAACGAAATAAATGGAAAATAGTAAAATGTGAATAACTTTATCTATAGATATCAAACCAAAACAAAACAAAATTAGATTACTTAAAAACTAAATTCTAAAACATGCGCACAAAATTTTAGCTCATTCAGATATCTGAATCTAAAGTTATTACAAAAATAAAACAAGAAAATATATATAAAATTTTGAGAATGTAGTAGAATGTTCAAAAATTAATATCTTGAATTATAGAACTCCGATAGACTAAAAAATTCTACGTCACTAAAAAAACAGGGAAGGTGTGCAAAAAATGCAAGATCATGGATAGCAAACTTGAAAGTTATTGCAAAAATAAAACAAAGTAAACGAGCAGGAATTTTATAGCGAAGCAGAAAACTTAAAAAAATCACAACTCAGACTAGAGAACTGCGATTGACTTGAAACAAAATACCACATGTCACTAACATAGCATAAAACCTGAAGTTAAAATTTGAGAAGAAACATAATTCACGAGCATAATCTAGAAAGTATACAACAAGCAATTACTTAATATAAAAATGCAAAAGTTTCTACGACGAATAAAAGAGAAATGTTTAGATTAAAGAGGTCAGCATGCTTGGGGTAATCAAGTTCAATGCTTTATGGTATAAAATTGTTAATTCTAGATTTCTAATTGTTAAGTTATGTCTTGAACGCATTAATGCCCTACGATTAGTAGTTGGGGGTCCCGCGCACAAATGCATCTCACATTTCAGCGCATTGCTGCAATGCGTTGTGTTTATGCATCCACATTCTGTTCAATGCTTAATTACGCATTCTGTAATAGGGTTTAATGAGAGTGCAAATATAAGCTTGAATTAAACTCTAGCCGTATTATGATGTTCACTCTGTAATATATAATTTGCCTTTCCTGAATAAAACTTCGTCCCCTCTCTGCCCGTAGACTAGCTAACACAACGTTCGTGAATCACGTAAATTCTGTGTTGTTTCTTCATCTTTTACGTTTTCTTTATCTTCAATGGATTGTTGATTGCCGTTTTCATAACACTAACAAAGTTGTTAAGTGAAAATAGTCAATATGTATATAAGGTGATCCAAACACTCACATTCATTAAACACGTGTTATACGCTTTTGTTTAATTCAACAACATTTCAGGGCTCGAGAGTTTTGAACTGAAAGCTTTTTATGTTATTAGATTATACATAGGATGCCACTGAAGCTATGCTTCTTTTGGCAACATATGTTGTACATTTGTTAAATGGTGTGACTATCTCACTCTTCCGCAAATCATTTTTCTCTTTTCATTCAGTATCGCAGAGCTACCAACAAAGCTATCCCTCTTCCTGTGTCATCGTGGTCCACGCAAGATAGAATTGTTCATGATTTGAGCTCTTCATGATTCTCCTCACAATCCTTTTTATCTTTATCACTTTAACACTTTCAATTTAGTCCTTGTTTCTCAACCACTATAAATAGAGAAACCAAAAGATTTTAAATTTAATTTATGATGGTTATCTGTATAAAAATTAATTTTCTACAAGTTTTTATGACATATAAATGTTGAAGGGTGAGGAGGTATGTCCCGTAAAAAATAGAACTATCGAGGTGTACGCAAGCTAGCCTTGAACCCTTAGTCCTTGTTTCTCATCCGCTTACACACGATAACTAGTCTCATTATAACACTAACAAAAAACTATTGACAATAAAGTCATGTCTTAAAGTAACATATGATGTTCACATTGTCATGAAATAATAAATGTCGATCACCAATAAATAATAAGACACACATTACCAAGTTTTCCATTATTTTTTTAATTGCCAAGACGAACATGAGACTTGTAAAGATACCAAAGACAAAACCAACACTTTAGAATCAAATGGTCGTTTAGCAACAGGGAACAAAGTAGTAGTTTGAACATTTAAACTTCAAATTAATACTAATTTAACAAACTAAGTTGTAAGAATTTAAAATCTACAATAATTGGCTAGAGATTGGCATTTGGCTCAGTACTGCCACTTTAGAGGAGAGGACATATATATAAAACAAACAAAAACTATAATAAGCATACATCAAACAGTTCAAACTCTAACATAGTTACATCCAAGCAAATCCATTCAGGACAAAGATTAACACTAATTCCTGCTCTCCAAGTATTGAGAATCCATGAGCATGGGATAGAGATCACTTCCAGACGTAGAGGAACCCGTCCACGGTCCATCCATCAGTATATTTTGTGTCGGACTCTCATCTTTGGTTTTACCTTTTTGGTGATAATGCGCATCTTGTTTTGAGAAGCTAGGATCTGAAACAACATCCTTCACATCAACCTTCCCTTCCAGCATGCTCACCACTAATGACATGGTAGGTCTATCTGCAGCAATAGCGGTCGTACATCGGAGAGCTATATTGATCATCGTCATGGCCTCTTTTTCGTTGAATTTCGAGTCTAATCGTGGATCGACAAGATCTAACAATCTGCCTTCCTCTTTTAAAGTATTAGCCTGACAATGAGGATAACAAATTACTTCAGTGAAATAAATATTTGTGAGAAGCAATCAGTTCAATCCAAACTTATCATCCGAGTTAGTTGATATAATTAAATTTATTCCAACCCATCAACTTAAGCTTTTAGATTGGTTGATAATTTAACATGATTCAACATGGTATCGAGCATGTCGAGACTAATTAAATTTATCTCAACCCATTAATTTAAGTTTTTTGATTGATTGGTGATTTAGCATGATTCAGTAATATGACACGGCCAATATGACACGACAAGTTTGGTTTTTATGAGTAAAAATTAGCAAATTCCATATCCAAATTGGAAGGGAGCATATGGATTTATGGAAAGCAGTTTTCTATTAGCATATAAGGACTAGAAGGTAACTCAGCTGCCTAAGACAAACTTAAGCTACGCTTAAAAATCACATTAGACCACTTAGATCTTTTGCATCTTTTGACTAAGAGATGGAGTTAACTCACATAGTCAAGAAGGTAAAAGCAATCCTCCTTGGAACGGAAAATTGTGTTACTTCGGCCGCTTAGTATTTCCAATCCCACGATGCCAAAACTATAAACATCTGCTTTGTCAGTTAGGTGGCCACGCATAGCATATTCTGGTGCCATATATCCACTGCAAATAATAGTGTGATGGTGTGAATATTTGGATCATCCTTTCGTCAAATAAATTAATTTTAACAAAATGCATCCTCTCAAGATTTTATGTGATAACAACCAGGTTGTTCTAACATTCAGACCAAAAACCTTTTCTCACATATTTCTATGTTATAAAAGCATGCTAATAAAATAGAAGAAACTTTCTTGATAGAAACTCACTAAGTTCCAGCAATCCGGGTGCTAATATGTGTATTTTCTTCGTCATCTAGCTTGGCCAAACCAAAATCGGAAATCTTGGGGTTTAGATTTTTATCGAGCAGAACGTTGGTAGCTTTGATGTCTCGATGAACGATCTTAAGTCTTGACTCCTCATGAAGGAAAGCTAAACCTCTAGCTATACCAACACAAATCTTGTGCCTAATTGGCCAATCCAATTTCAGTTGACATTCTTTAGGCCCTACAATATATCAGAGAGATAGCTTATGACATCCATTAATGCTATCAACAATATATTAAAAAAAATTTAAAAATTAGAAGCAGCGAAAGTAATTAGAAATATTGTTACCAAATAATGCACGGGCAAGACTATTATTTTCTAGATACTCGTATATTAGCAAAAGTTGATTTCCTTCAATACAACATCCATAAAGTTTCACTAGATGAGGGTGTTGTAATGCAGATATCATCCCAATCTCATTTAAAAATTCTCGATTTCCTTGTTTTGATTTTGAAGAAAGTTGCTTCACTGCCATTACAGTGCCATCTGCTAGAACACCCTGCACCTCCAAACACAAAACTTCAAATAAAAATAATACAAATCCACGAAAGAAAAGAAGAAATAAGGAGATTTAAACGACATCAACACCTTGTAAACAGGACCAAACCCGCCTTCTCCAATCTTATTGGCAGCATTAAAATTGTTAGTGGCAGCTTTGATTTGCCTTAATGAAAATGAACTTGTTCCTAGATCTAGACCCTTCAACTCTACAAAAGAAGCATATTTGTGGAAACAAAATTAGGACGTTTTCAATATCAAGACAGTATATGCAATGTCATTAAAATCAAAACTTTACAAATGTAGCAAATATTAGAACTGATAGAGTGGTAGAAAAAGTAAGATAAATTGTAGAGCAAAGTTGAATTAAAAACAGTAAGAATGCCATGACCCATGCTTTGAAATTACCTTGTTCGAGTGTGCTTTGCTTTCTTAGACAGCCTCTCCACCAAAAGACTCCAAGAACAAAGATGACAAAGACCACAGCAGCCACAATTCCAACCACTGCACCGACAGATATGGCATTTCCACCTTCTGATGGTGGCGCAAAGTCTGGTTGAAGATCAGAGAAACAATAATCACAGCAAACCTATGGTTTAATAAGGTTGCATACAAAGAGTAGACTATATAAATAATAAAAAACTTGTCATCAAATACAGGGTAGATGAAAAGGCTCTAATATCTTGAATTCAAAAAGGGATTTACTTACCAGAGTCAACAGAAATGGCTGAAATTAAAGGACCATAAACTCCTCTCACAGGGATTGCAGTTGTCCCCTTCCCAGCCCAAAATAGGCGGATCTCTATTGTACCATTAGTCACAGAAACTGTGAATTTCTTTACAAGAGATTTGCCAACACCACCTGCTTCATCTGCAATATTAAAATCCTTCAACTCCAGCTTTCTCTGCAACATTGGAGACATATCAAAAAACTTCTAGGAAATTAAAGGAATTAGCAAGTCCGGTACCAGCAATAGCTAATAATGTAAAAAATATACACAAAAATATCTTAAAATAGGGCAAAGTATCATATAATTTCATCACAATTTTTTAGGGCTTTTAATATGTTTTTTTAGTACATATAAGTTCTTCATGAGTAGAAGCAGAATATCTATATACCTGAATATAGACATCAAATACGCGCCGACCAAGACTTCTATATGATTTGTCATTAGTAAATGCTATCTCAGCAAAATGGAGGCTCACTGTGTAGTTTCCATTACCCATGCAATATGCATAATAAGTAAGAGAGATTGGAGAAATGCGTGCCTCGGTATACAATTCAGAATTTGGCATTGAGAGAGCAGATGATTTTACTACAGTAAACGAGTCTGCTTCAAGGTTATTGTCGGTGAAACTACCAGTGTTGCTAAATCCCCAATTGTCTCCACCTTTTGAAAAAAAAGATGATGTGCCAGGGTTTGTGTCTCCGTCAAATTTGGTCTCTCCGTTCATTACTTCCTTCCCACCACAGTTGATATGGAGAGAGTACCAAGCTGTAAAGACAACACCATATTGGTTTTATCAATGTTTGAAATTCAATCTACGGATCTTGGATGAATTCTTAACTGTTAAGCATGTATACATTACGTATAGCAGTGAAAATCCAACAAATATACTTGCTAATATTTACCATTCTTCAAATCACTAATAAAAGCAAGGCTATGAAAACAAGATTTCGACTCACTATTTCTGCAAGGGCCCGTTAAACATGAAACTGTTCCACTGCTAAAAAAAGAAACTTAGTGGACATTAGAATATTAGACAATACAAGCACCGAGCATATTAAAAAACAACAAAAACTTACGAATTATCGTCTTGTGAAGAGCTTGCAAATAGATTTCTGCACAGGAAAAAAGAGACTAAATAAGCTATTTCTCATTAGTTATGAAAAAAGATGTATAAGAATAGAAGCATACTTACAATCTTTGTGATTGACAATCATCAGTTTTCTGAGTAAATCTATTATAAGAGAGATCACTGTAAAAATAAACAACAATGAGATTTAATATCTTCCGGATCACTAGAAAAACTTTCCCTTTCCTAAATCCTAAGAAGAAAAAGAAAAAACAAACACATGGATGTTAATCTTAGCTATAAACTATATTTAACCTCTTAAACTATTCCCTTTTTCTTCAAGAAAAGCTTCAGATATCAATTATTTAGAAAAGAAACTTAAAAGAAGTACAATTTAAACAAGAATCATGTACAAACAAATTTTTCTTTTAATACCACTGGAAGTCTGGAATAATAATAAATGGTTGTATAAAGCATGCAAGAGGTTTTATCCTTACCAAGGACGAGTATTAATATGAAAAAAGAATACAAAATGTAACCCATCTTAGAGCGAGACAAAGACAACATCCATATGGATCTGAAACTTCGATTAGCAGAAAAGCCAAATCGCTAGGGTAATGTTAATTGATATTATTTGTTCTCTCTTCTGAATTTTAGTTTTCCTTTACTTTTTGTACCTTAGCTAATCTATTTTAGTTTTAGCACCTCAATATTAATCTACGTAACCAGAAAGCATTTGAAAAAGAAACTTACATCCATTTTCGTTGCTCTAGTGGCATCCAAGTGGGCACAGTTCCATTGAGCAAGTTTCCAGTTAAAAATCTATTAAATTGGAGAGAATAATATTACAATGTGTATGTTATATCCTAGGTCTTCTTAAATAGGAGAAAGACCCACTAACATTAGAAAAAAAAGACAATAGATACAAACTATTAGCATAACAACTAATATTTACACATTCATAAAATTGCAAATATCAATACCCCTTTCACCCAAGTTGGTTTAAACAAGGCTATTAAGACAACAAATATATTATCGTAACTATGGTACCATAAAATCTAGGAAACAATCACATTCAAACATTTTACTCACATTCAAATATATATGTGCGTATGAAAATTATAGTATAAACAAAAAACTACAACAATTAGAAAATTCTTGGTCTTATTTTAACAAGAGGAGGTTAAAAATGCAAAAAGAAAAAAAAAAATTTTTTTTTTTTTGAAAGTGAGAAAAAAAGTTTGACTTGTGCAGTTGTTCATAAATTAATTGCATTTTTAATGATTTTAATTTTTGTAAGTCTCATTGAGGCTAACATTGACAATACCATTTTTAAAAACTTCGTGGAACACTCCCATAATGTTAGATTTGAGAATGTTTCATGACCTTTTGTAAAATTCTGCAGTGAAATCGTTAGGGCCTAGAATTTTATTAGTCCCCAAGTCATTAACAACTTCCCAAACTTCCTTTTTAAGTGAACGGTTTCTCTAACATGGTAACATGATCATTAGAGATGGAGTCCCAAATCAGTTGCTGTCGGGATGTAACAATTACCTGCTTCTTTAGCATACAATTTCTCATAGAATCTAATGAATTCCAATTCAATGTCCAGATCGTTTATGAGTTGGGAGATAATAATTCAACAATGGAACTCTTTCTTCTTCTACTGGCAACAATACGGTGGAAAAAATCCGAGCTAACATAACACCATGCTCTAACCATTTGGCTTTATAACTTTTCTTCCACCTATAGTTTCCCTTTAACCCAATCGCAAGTAGCTGAGACTTAACAGAATTTCTTTGTAGGATCTGTACTGTTGGAAGCTTGATGTCTTCCTCAATTCAATAAAACAATGCTAATTCCAGAGGCAATTGATCTTTGTTTTATCGATGCTACTAAATGTCTCTTTATTCCATGATTTCACCACTGTTTGGACAATTTGAGTTTTTTGTATGAACCCATGACCAGGCCACCTTCTCAGATACCGCCAGATGCTCCCATAGATTCTAGAGGTGTCCATACTTCTTATTAAGAATGTGAGGTTTTTTCGATGTGAAATCCTCAATATGGTACCTCTTTATAGATTCTATAGACTTTGCATGATTTTTCATCTTAAAACTAATTGGTAATAAAAAGAGTAATTCATCCATCTTATTAAGAATATGAAATCTTCTCATCTTTCTAACGTGAGATTCTCAACAGTTATCGCCTACCGTTTAGATATAGAATTTCAAGTTTCTGAATTACGTTACTTACATGTCATCCACTTTTTGCAAAGCTTTAAAGAGGCGTGCTGGTATTGGTCCAGTAATTTTGTTAAAGCTAAAATCGCTGCAGAGAAATTGAGCAAAATAATGACAAAAGAATATTGTAACAGAACAGTAAAGGATAAATAAATTAATAAAGTTATCAAGAAATTTGTTCCCAGCAGCACTGGTCTGGAATCTGGATAGAGTAAGAATGGCATAGGGAATCTTTTATCACCCGAAATAAGGAAAATTTTCATTCCCATTTCATGAAAAGTCATTGTACAAAAACAGCATTGTTTATTAATGGCATAGGGAATCTTTTATTTATTTATTTATTTTGAAACAAAGGTAACCACGTCCGTCCCTAAGCCAGATACCGGAGAAATCGAAGGATGTCACAAGTGGCATAACGAATCTTTTATTAATGGCATAGATTTTTGTTAAATAAATTATTATCTACTCTACCGATGTTTTAAAAAACCATGCCAAATTTACGATTTTACTTAAACAAGATTTATTGTATGGATGATACAACTGAGTCCTTGAGTTCTAAAAAAACCAAAGTTTTGAAAGTTTTGTCAGACTTTTGATACTGTTCAATCTGGGCCACTACACGCAATGTGTCTTTTACTCTCAGAAGGAACATGTCTTGTTCCTTTGGATATGTATATCAATTCGTTTTAAATAATAAAAATCTCCAAGTTTATAATCAAATAATATCATGGTATAGTAGGATTGATACGTTTATAAGATGAATTTGAGTAAAAGAGCTGCTGAAGTTTTTTAAAAAAAGATATCAAATATGTAATGGTCAAATATATATATATACCGAGAGACATCGAAAGAGTAATGTCGTAAGTGAGTCTCGAATCTGGGACCTTGAATGGAGCATACCTTCAAAGCCTAAGTTTTCAACCATTGTGTCACCCTTTGGAGACGATCAAATATAAAAATTATAATCCCTGACTTTTGGTTTGAATGATGTTGCTGTTAGGATCTCTCTATTGTCTCATATTGTAAAAGTAGAGAGCTCCCTAAACATTTATAAGATAAGTGGACTATTCCTCTCATCACTAATTGGTTTTGAGATGAATGCTCAAACTATTTAATAATAAGGTGGTTATGAGTTCGAGTTCTAAATGTGGTTGAATTCAAAAAAAAAAAACATATGTGAGTTTGCTTTTTAAATCTTATTGTATTTCAAAATACAAACGTTCCAGGATAAAAATTAAAAAATATTAAATTTCCAATATTTCAATAACTGATCCATGGAAGTTACTTTAACTATTTTAACATAAGCTACAGATATTCTTTGTTTTCTATTACGATAAAAGTAATGGACAGATGTAGACATTTGTCTCAATAAGCCTTTTGTGCGCCATGATTGTGCAGAAAGTTAGGGCAGTGTAATGTTGTATTACAAGAAATTTAAACTATTCTCTGAAAATCATGAGACTTGGGTTATAGCATCTAAACAGAGTAGAGAATAACATTGTACTGACATGATTCTCAATGCTACCAACTGATCAAGATCGTCAGGCAGCTCCCCAGTTATATTGCAACTCCTCAGAATCCTATAGACAACCAAAAATTGTATTAATAGTTGGGATTAACACTACTACAAAAAAGGAGTTAGTTGACACTCATAGAATGTCAACTATATAGGTGGTTTATCTTTTAAAAATGTCAACTGATCGAGTGTCAACTAAAGTAAGTAAATTTGACGCTTCAAGAAGCATAATAAGTTGACATGTTATAAAGTCAAGTCCTTTAAGTGGATGTCATGATTAAGTTTTCAAAGAGGGATTAACTTACAGGGTATCCAACTTTGTCAAAGTATTAAGGGGAGGAAAGGATGATGAACCTCCATTCAAGTCACTGATTCTCCTGCATGTTGCAACTCCAATATGAATAATAGAAACACACAGTACTTTGGCTTACAAAACAACAAGAAACATGAAGTAAACTAACACATCCTCTAATTTTGTCAAAAGTCCAATTTCCGAAGGAATTGGCCCGCTCAACCCGCTTGCTTGAATAGCTCTGTTACAATTTAATTATTTGAGTGAGAGTTGATAGACTAGCAATCAAAGTAAAATTGAAAGTAGTTAAGACTAGAGAAAACTTCTCACAGTATTTCAAGATGAATCCAATTCTGTAAAAACTTAGGTATTGACCCTGTGAAGCGATTATCACTAATTCGACTGCATTGTAAAAATAAAAAAAAATAAAAATTGTTTAGTTGGTTTATTCATTCATATTCAATAAGATTTCAGAAGCTTACAATTCCGTCAATGAGGAAATTCTTGCCAGAGAAGATGGGAGCTCCCCAGAAAAATTGTTTGAGGTAAGAGATCTGGATCACAACAAACAATAGTAAGGGAGGGATCATCAAAAAGCCAAATATGAGATTGGTCTTACAATCTTGATAAGTTGGGCAAATTTCCAAGTTCTGAAGGTAAACTTCCAGAGAGATGATTCATTTCCAGGACCCTATGCGACCATATCCACTAACATTAGTCTTTCTAATACTAATCATTGAAAAAACACAAAATGGGACAAAAACAATCGGGTTGTCAGAGCTTACAACTCCGTAAGAGTGCTGATATTTCCAATCTCTTTTGGGATTGGGCCAGTCAATCGATTTCCAAGAAGGGAACTGCAAAATTACCCATAAACACAATTACCCATTGTATAAACAATTTCTAGAAGCATAATAGAAATTTAGGGATAGAAAATACAGTTTGACAAGCTTGGATGAACCCCATTCTGGAGGAATTGTGCCGTTGAGATAGTTGCGGGTGAGATCACTGAATAAACAAAAGGGAAAAAAATGAAATTAAAAAAAAAAAAAAAAAAGGGATTGATTATGATTGGCAATTTCATTGATCAATAAAAAGTAGTCTTACAGTTCCTGCAAGAAAGGCAAGCTCACTATTTGCGGTGGCAGAGTACCTGGAAGACTTTGCGCCTTTAGAACACTGCAATGCCACTCACGTAAACAAGTCAAATTCTTCTTTTCTTATTTACATATTCATTCTTTCTTTCTTTCCTTTTTTTTTTTATTAACAATATTTGGGAAAGAAAATTTTTTCTAAAACCCAATTCAAATCAGAAACCGATCACCCAAACTAAAAATAAATTATTCTTCAACTTAACTATTTTATTTTTAAAATTTAAATTTATAACAACTATCTTATTATATATTTTTTCTTACTTAAATATCCACGTCTTTCTTATATTTTTAGAACACAAACTAAAGTTTGAAAACAAAAAAAAAAAACTATTTCCAAAAGTTTGTTTTTATTTTTAAAATTTGGTTTGCATTTACATATTCTGAAATGTGAATACATGGTAATAAAGATGGAATACAATATAGAAAATTTGAATAAAAATAAATTTAAATTTCAAAAACTAAAAGCAAAAAACTAATAGTTATCAAATGAGGTCTTAAAGTTTTCAATTTCAAATCGACAATAATTTAATCTTTTATGGTCTTGAAAGAACTAACAAAAATGATTATAATTATGAATTTTAAATTTTTGGAGTTTATTTGATGAAATTATTGTTTTTTAAAATATAAATATAAAAAAAAAGAATAATCATAACGAGAATTTGGATGCCCTGAATTTAATATGTGACTTGCTTGTTAGGTGTAACATGCAATAATAAAATAAACAAACTATGTTTAAATATAGTATCATGCATTATTTTAAAAAAAAAAAAGTATATTATCATGCTTTTGAGAGAATTGAATTTTTTAGAGGAAAAAAAAAGACTAATACAACACGAGAACCCAACGTGTTATATTAACCAAGTATTTTAATTTGATGTCGAACTTTAAGGATGAAAACTAAATTTTTTATATCACTTCATAATTCAAAATAGTTTTTTTCTTTAATTTTAAATTCAAAATAAAATTCGAAAGTGTCATAAAAATCATGAAATAAAAAAGAAATTCATATAATCTAGAAATAAAAAAGAAACCCATAATCAAACAAAAATATTATTGGTGGAAAGAGATGGTGAGCATATATTAATTTGTTTAATTGTATTTCAATTCAATTTTATTATCATCACTAGTCCCATTTCAAAAATCAATATTTGTTTGACCAATCAACCAACACAACATGTCATTAATTTTTTGGTAAAATAATAATAACAATACTTTGCTCTATATCTTACAAAATTCAAAATCTAAAATATTAAAAACAAAAAATTAAGAAAATGAATCAAACAATATTTGAGACAAACGAATTTAAACTCATAAAATATCTAACGTCAAATAAGGAGATTTGTTTGGTCAATAATAAAACAACTTTAAATTCTCGTCATATAATATGGATTTGTGATCAGGTCTATAAACAAGAGTAAGATTTAAAGTCCCTTATCCAAACTAATAGAGTAGAAACGAATTGAAACAAGCATGAATAAAACGGGAAATAAAAGGGAGCGTACATGTTAGTGACGTGACAGACAGTATTGTTGAGGAAGTTGCAATTGCAGGTGACTGTATTAGCAAAACTAGAGTTGACAGAAGCCCATATCCAACCGCTAACCTCGCCGCCGCATGGATCGGCGTCGAAATCCCAGTCCGTCTTCCCCAATGTGTTTCCGATCTCCCTCAGCGCCTTAACTGAAACCAAACCAAAAATATTCCAACATCAAAATCAAATCATTACAGTTTTGGACTCGAGATCTCTCCAGCCAATATGGGGTCTTACCTTCGTCGACTGGCAGGCGAGTAGCGGTGAAAGCGAGAGTACTGAAGCAGAGATGTGTGAGGAAAACGACGGCCAGGAATCGAGCCAACAACATAGCCGAGGTAAGGAATTTATTTTTGTGGATTTGGACGATCGAGTTGAGTGAAGTTGGAAGAGAGGAGATGAATATGTGAGTTGAAGTTGGAGAAAGATATAAACGAAATGATACCATCTATATATCATTTTCTGTCATTCAGCTAAATGGACAATTGGTTGTCAAATATTTGAAAATTTGTGTAATTGTGAAACGAGCTACTCGTATTTAATACATAGATTTGAACTCACACCTTTAAATGTTGTTGAATAAAAATATAAAACAGAGTATTTATTTCTCTTTTTAACAATTATTCATTCCACAGGTACCTACATCTATCTTAAGCTTGTAATTTGGGAGAAAACAAAAGTTTTACTAATAAGTTAATTCACGAATTTCGAACCTCAAACTCCAAAAAGAATCTCAAAGCTCTACCAATGAGACTGGATGGAAAAATTGGGGTAGTATGGATGAAAACCCAACCTCCACATTGATATGACGGTATACACCCTCACAATTTTATTTTATATTTCACCCAAAAGACCTCTCATTAATAAGATGGTTGTCATGATCACTTATATACTCATAATCTTCTCTCCCATCTAACTAATTTAATTCGAGAGTTAAATATCGATTTTCGGGATCGAACTCGTAATCATTGTGTTGAACTAGATTACCACCAAACAATGAAATTATCAGGCCACCGATCATATATTATAACCACTATAAAATTGTTAATTTGAGATTTTTTATATGTATTGCTTTAATGAAGATTGCAGTGGGTGATATTTGTTGATGTATGTAATAAGAATTTTTAATAGTTAATGGTATACTAAGATGAAAATTCCGCTACTTAGGTACTGAATTTGAGAAAAGACCTATATATATCTTTAATTTTGCTTTAGGATAATGGGTGACAAGAACTTGTCGAGGAGTCGTCTAATAAAAATTTATAGTACCGATCACCAATAAAAGTATTTTACCGTATTAAATAGTAAACCAACAAGAGACAAGACAATCTCTAGCTATCATTTCAATTTCTCATAATTGACACTAACTGAGGAGAGCTTTGGAATATAAAAATATAAAGATAAAGGTCTTAGCTAAGACCCTCAAATAATTAAAAACCAAATATTAATTCTCGAAATCGAACCTGTGACCATGGTGTTGAACTAGATTACCATCATCTCACTGGATAGTATTATGCCTCATAAGTTTTTATATTTTATTATATTTCTATTCAACTTGAAAGTTCTCTCATTCTGACTTTGAACAACCAACTTTTCTACAAACTTCACATCCATGCATCTCTAGTATTAGGCGTTACCATTCTAGTATTCTGTATTATTTCTATTCAACTTGAAAATTCTTTACTTTGAAATACATGAATTAAAATATTTTTAAAAAAAATCATTGGAAATTAACAAACTTCAAGCAACCCAAACAAGATATAATGAATAAATGAACAACCAACCTATTGACTAATCTCTGGTTTAAAGAGGTGGTCAATTTTATTCATAAATAATAACATTTTTTTCAAAATGCCGGTATTAAAATATTTTGTATCAATCTATTTTTCTAAAAACAAAAATGGGGAATGAAAAGGAACATTGACTAGTTGTTCCAGAGATCAATTGAGTAATAAATAGGGTGTGCAAGTCAGCTAACAATATCAAAGATATTGTTTTGTTGAAAGTTCTTAGCCACATCTATTGCTCCTCGTCCTAATCTGGTTATTTCTGAGTTTTTTTTCACACAATTATTCTCTTTCGGAGAAGGTTCAAATACAAGAATTTAATAGAAATTATGTTGTATTTGCCGAAAATTATAGCAGTACCAAAATCATTAATGATAATAAGAGAAATATTTAGATATGTCTCAACATAACTTAAATAATAATACTTGCATATGCTGTTTAATATGTACCACATTATATTTTTCCTTTGAACAAAAAAAGTAGAGTAATAAAATAAAGAAAAATAGAATATAGTTCATTGGGCCACACATGTGAGCATTATTATTTAGGTCATGTTCGGGTATGACCTAAATATTTCTCTAATAATAAATAAGGGATTTTACCTGTATAG
The DNA here is from genome assembly GCA_037833695.1 of Sechiopsis laciniata. Lineage (NCBI taxonomy): Eukaryota > Viridiplantae > Streptophyta > Magnoliopsida > Cucurbitales > Cucurbitaceae > Sechiopsis > Sechiopsis laciniata. The sequence continues at coordinate 7,815 of JBBMKA010024054.1, read as the reverse complement.
CATGAGGTCACTCTTCCTGTTTTGGCTACTTCTAAAGGGATCAATTTTCTTTGACTCCTTAAATTTTTTAATATAGGTTTTGTTATGTTTGATACATAGCTTAACCTTAACCGATATTTTAGGCACATAACAACCTCCATTTCCTTCTCTCCTTCCACTTCCCCATCCGTTCTCCAAATTCAAAAGGTAATAATTAATCAAGGGGTCTACATTTTCAATTTCTCTTTCTTAATTGGAAAATTAAAAAAGAAAATAAATTGACAAATTGGCCATGAAATTGGTTGATTTATATTTTTTTTTTTCGTGACTGTTCGGGCCAGTTTTCGCACACTTCACCCCAAGGACCTCCTTCACCACTTGAATCACAACATTTATGGTGATTGAAAGGTGAGGGTTTATCTGTTCAGGGTCAAAAATTAGTAGTCAGCTAAAAAGATAGCTTTTGTTTTGTTGACGTTTAAATTGATTTAAGTTTTGAGTCAAACTTCATTTCTTTTCCTAGAATAAGTGTAGTGACCTAAAATCTAGTTTGGCCATATTTAAAATTTATGAGATGTTTGGCCATGGTTAAAAATATATAACTTCAATTTTCCCATTTTTCATTATATTCACAACAGAATTTAAACACTTGCCATGAATTGAAGGATTTAAATAAAAATGTTCTATATTTTAGGATCAAATTGATTCGAGTTAACATTGTAGACTATATATTTTTTCGAAGAAAACTGTGTAGACAAGTAACAAGGGAAAAAAAGTAGTTTGAACATTTAAACCTCAATCTACAATTCGTTTAAACATTGTAAAACAAATACGTTGAAAGAATTCAAATATATAATGTTGGTCCACTACGCTCAGTATCGCCATTTAAAAAGGGAAAAAAAATTTGTAAAACAAAAAATAACATAGTTACATGTAAGCAAAACCATTCAGGACAAAGTTAAAATCAACACTAGTTCCTGTTCTCCAAGTACTTAGAATCGATGTTGATGGGATAGAGATCACTTGCAGAAGTTGAAGAACCCGTCCATGGTCCATCCATCATACTTTGCGTCTGGCTCTCGCCCGTCGTTTCCCCTTTTTGGCGATAAATTTGGCTCCACATTGCATTCATATCTTGTTTTGAGACACTGGGATCTGAAACCACCTCTTTATAAGCAACCTTCCCTTCTAGCATGCTCACCACTGATGACATGGCCGGTCTATCTGTATAAATTATGTTTGTACATTGGAGAGCAACATTGATCATCGTCAATGCCTCACTCTTGTTGAAGTTAGAGCCTAACCGTGCATCAACAAGCTCTAGCAAACTGTTTTTCTCTTTTAAAGTATTAGCCTGTGGGAATAGAAGATAACAGGTTTCAATTACTAGTATAAAGATCATGTTTTAGTTTGGTTGTCAAAGTCAAACTTAGCAAATTCAAAATCTGAATTAGAACAAGTAATATGGATTTATACACTATTTTCCCCCTAGCAGATAAATATTCGAATGTAACCAAGTTTATAGCCTAGGACAACCGGGCACTCACATCAAATTCACATAAGACATGGTTAAGATATACAAAATGGAGTTAACTCACATGGTCTAGAAGGTAAAAGCAATCATCCTTGGTTCGATAACTTGTGTTGTTTCGTCCACTGACTATTTCTAACGCCACGATGCCAAAACTATAAACATCTGCTTTGTCAGTTAAATAGCCTCGCATGGCATATTCTGGTGCCATATACCCACTGCAAAATAATAAAGAGTTAGCGTGATTGTTTGGATCATAGATCATCAAATAAATTACATTTAAAGAAATATAAGGAAATTTCCCCATGGTAACTCACAAGGTTCCAGCAACCCGAGTGCTGATGTGTGTATTTTCTTCTTCATCAAGCTTGGCCAAACCAAAGTCAGAAATCTTGGGGTTGAGACTTTTATCGAGTAGAACATTGGTAGCTTTGATGTCTCGATGAACAATTTTTAGTCTTGACTCCTCATGAAGATATGCTAAACCTCTAGCAATACCAACACAAATCTTGTGCCTAGTTGGCCAATCCAATTTTATTTGATATTCTTCAGGTCCTACACATGCCAAATTTGCATAGATGATTATTACATCCACTAATGTCATCACAAGTATAATTTTCCTAAAAAAATGAAGATTAATAGTAGTCAAAAGTAGTGAGGAAATATTTTTACCGAATAAAGCACGAGCAAGACTATTATTTTCCAGGTACTCATATATTAGCAAAAGTTGATTTCCTTCAATACAGCATCCATGAAGCTTCACTAGATGTGGGTGTTGCAATGCAGATATCATGCCTATTTCATTCACAAATTCGCGATTTCCTTGCTTTGATTTTGAAGAAAGTTGTTTCACTGCAATAACAGTGTCATCTGCAAGAACACCCTACAATGTGCCAACCACAGAACTTCAAACCAAAAATATAAAATCTATGAAAGAAAAGAAATAATGAAATTCAAACAGCAGTAACACCTTGTAGACAGGACCAAATCCACCTTCTCCAATCTTATTGGCAGGATCAAAATTGTTCGTGGCAGCTTTAATTTGTCTTAATGCAAATGAACCTGTTCCTAGATCTAGACCCTTCAACTCTGCAAAATAGGTATATTTAAGTGAAAAAGAATTATGCTCCAAAACGTTAGAACTCAAAAACAGGTTGAAAACCTATGAGAGAGCGCTATAGCTCTGTTCAATTATTAATAGTAAGAATATCACTCTACATGCTTCAAAATTATACCTTGTTCAAGTGTGCTTTTCTTTGTTAGGCAGCCTCTCCACCACAACACTCCAAGAACCAAGATGATAACCAAGAGCACAGCAACCACAATTCCAACCACTACACCGGCAGATATGGAATTTCCACCTTCTGATGGTGGCACAAAATCTGCTTGAAGAGAAGAGAAACAATAAATACAGCTAACCTATGATAAGGGTACAAACTAAATAAATAACCAAAAGTTTTCATCAAATACAAAGTAATATATGAAATACTCTAATGATCATGGATTGAAAAAATGGGTCTACCTACCCGGATCTACCGAAATGGCTGAAATCAAAGGACCATAAACTCCTCTTACAGGGATTGCATTTGATCCCTTCCCAGCCCAAAATAGGCGGATCTCTATAGTACCATTAGTCACAAAAACAGTGAATTTCTTTACAAAAGGTTTGCCAACGCCACCAGCTGCATCTGCAATATTAAAATCTTTCATCTCGAGCTTTCCCTGCAATATTGAAGATACATTAAGAAACTTTCGAGGTAACAAAGTAATCATAAATGTTCGGTGCCAACCGAAGCTAACAATACAAAACAAAATACACTAAGATATCTTGAAGTGGGACAAAAAATATCATATAATTTTTGCATAAGTAAAAGCACAATATCTATTTTACCTGAACATAGACATCAAATACACGCCTGCCGAGGCTTCTGTAAGTTTTGTCATTAGTAAACGCTATCTCAGCAAAATGGAGGCTCACTGTGTAGTTTCCACTACCCATGCAATATGCATAATAAGTAAGAGATATTGGAGAAATGCGTGCCCTCGAATACAACTCAGAATTTGGCATTGAGAGAGCAGATACATTTAATGCAATAAAGTCGTCTGTTGTGCGATCATCGTCCATAAAACTACCCGTGTTGCTAAATCCCCAATTTTCTCCACCTTGAAAAAACAATGATGATTTGCCAGTATTTGTGTCATCATCAAATGTGGTTGTTCCGTTAATTAATTCTTTTCTTCCACCACAGTTGATATGGAGAGAGTAAAATGCTGCAAGAAAAAAATCATATTGATTTCTATTGAAAGATAAACCAAATGAACAAAACTGTTATGGAGAGTTATTATCACACATCAATGCCACTTTTGAATAGCAACATCGTCTAGTTTTTTCAATGATCAAAATTCCATTAGTATATTTTTAGGATCTTTACATTACGACAACATTGACAATCCTTCAAATATAATTTCTAAAATTTACCATTTTTCCTATCCATTAACAAATAAAAATAATATTGCTACAAAAACAATATTTCAACTCACTTTTTCCGCAAGTCCTCGGTAAACATGAAACTGTTCCACTGCTAAGACAAGGAGGATGATGGTCATTGAAATATTAGACTATTCAAGTAAAGCAACAAGCCAACTCAAAGAGAAGAAAAACTTACGAATTATTGTCCTTCAAAGAGCTCGCAAACAGGTTTCTGCACGGAAAATCAAGAGATTGAATAGGGTAGTTTTCATTAGATATAAAAATATTCTATAATAATGGAAGCATACTTACAAATTTCGTGATTGACAACCAACATTTTGACTATTAAATTTGTTATAAGAGAGATCTCTGTAAAAAAAATAGAACCATAATCAGATTTATTATCTTCCAGATAGCAATATAACAAAAGCTTACCCTGCCCTTCCCTTAACCAGAGCCATAAACTATATTTAACCTCTTTTTTCCTTGCTGTAACCAGAACATAGCATTTGGAAAAGAACTTACATGCTTTCTCCTTGCTGTAGCATCCAAGTGGGCACAGGTCCATTAAGCAGGTTTCCAGTTAAATATCTAAGGAAGAAAATATTTGATTGTCAGTGCAATGAATATGCTTTTGAGAATAAGGAATAAGAAATCGTGTCTTTTTTTAATCAAGAAATAAGACAATGAAGATTATTATGATAAATATGGTACCAGAAAATCAAGGTTATCTTATTGAAACATTTTACTCAAACCATCCTAGGTTACAAAAAGTTTTGCCAATGAGACAAAAAATCTACAATTTGGGGACCATAGTAACAGGCTATCAGCAAAAATATCTATAATAATGGCAAAATACTCCATTTTATCCCTTTTTATAAACAACTGAACTTCCATTGATATAAAATTAAAGAATACACGGGCATACAAAAGGAAAACCCACAAAAAGAGAGGAAGGAGCCAACAAAAATAGCTTACAATCCAAGGTAATCTGATCTAAAGAGTAATTACAAAACATCTTAGAAACATAATCTAAAAAGGGAGCAAATAGTCAGAAAAAAACTTGTAGATTATAGGATCTAATTAGAAACATGGAACTTAACGAAATTTCGTCCCTCGTAAGATACTATATTTCTCTCACCCCAACGACTCCATAGAGTAACACAAACCTCGGCCTGCCACAAAAACATTCCTTTATCACGAAAGGGAGAATAGTGTGAACATTTAATAACCATTTCCTAACAATTTCTTTGCCTAGTTAAGGAAATATCAAAATCTAAGAACAATTTGTTCCAAATCAACAATTTTGTTTCCCAACATCATAAAACGTGATCGTCCTATGCATCCAATCAGCAAAGAACGTACCAAGGCTCATTAAAGAAGTAATCTTCTGCACCATTGTATCCGAAGTGTTTACTTTCTGTGCAAAACCTTTGAGATAAAGAGTTTTACCTTCTATGGAATTTTCACCTTTTAGATCGAGGCAAGCTTAAAATTCTCCCGTCTCAAAGGAAGAGTTGCTAACAGTATAAGCAAAGAAGGATATGGAGGAAAAGTCTTCAAAAGGGTTAGGACATCAAGAGCGAACACTCCTACCTGGCACTCTCAACATTACCCACCAACGCCAACATGTCAATGACCACCGACGCTTCCCCATCAGTTAAAGATCGTAAGAAGCCTAGACGAGGTGAATGTTAGGCTCCGAAAGAGGTAACACCTCTTCCACCAACCAATACTCCATCAAAGACAAACAATACAAGTTAGGGAACACTAAACTCAAGAGTCTATCCGCCTATCCTTCTATCTTCCAAGAAAAGCGTATGTACCCCATATTAGATAGAGTGAGCATCCATCTCAAAACCAATTGGTGATGCAAGGAGTAGCCCACCTATATTATATATTATTAGGACTTAAGAGGTCTCCACTATTTTCGATGTGGGATCCTCAACATGCCCCCTCAAGATGATGCCACTTTTGGGTTCACCAATCTTGAATCGGATCCCATTTTCATTTTTATTAGACCGAATACCCATTTGGGTTTAATGAAACACCCCATTCTCCACCTAAAACTGAAAGAAAACAAAAAAGAAAGGATACTCAATGACAATATCGTTCGAGGGATTTCTTGCTGGCCTTTGACCCCACACAAATGCTCATCAAAAGGATATATATAAAGCAACTACCATCAGTTTAGGCATAAAATTTCAAATTTCCTATGCCCAAGTTCCCTAGTTCCACCAAGTTGTGAGTTTCAGCCATTAATCAAGTTTGAGTTATCCCACAAGTAATAAAAAGCAACTACCAACAGTTTAGGTATAAAATTTCAAGATTCTGATTACACTTACATGCTATCCACTTTTTTCAAAGCTTCAAAAGTGCCAGGTATTTGTCCAATAATTTTGTTGAAGCTGAAATCTCTGGAAAAGAAATGGAGCAAAAGAACAGCAAAAAGAATATTGTCAAAGAACAGTAAAGAATAACTAAGCACTAAACTTTCAATATTTCAATGACCAATACAAGGAAGATACTTGTACTATTTTAACATAAGCTACAGAAAATTATTTGTAAATTTATGATGAAAGCAAAGACAAGCAGATGTGGACATTTGTCTCGATAGTGCAGTGAAAGTAGTACAAAAGCATAGTAACGCCAATGTTCCATTACAAGAAAATAAAACCATCTTCTGAAATTCATGTAACAGTGACTAATTATGATATAACATCTAAACAGAGTAGAAAGTTAAATTGTACTCTACTCACAAGGTTTTCAATACTGTCAACCCACCAAGATTTCCAGGCAGCATGCCAGTTATATTGCAATTCCTCATTATCCTATTGACAACAAAAAAAAAAAAACTAAATTAATAGCTGAGATTAGTTAAGTACACGGATGTCTTCAAGTATTCACAGAGGGATTAACTTACAGGACTTTCAATTTTGTCAAAGTATTAAGGGGTGGAAAGGATGATGAACCTCCATTCAAGTCACTAATTCTCCTGTATTTTGAAACTCAGATATGAATAAATAGAAATGTACAGTACTTTGACTTTAAAAACCACAAGAAACGGGAGGTAAACTTACAAATCAGATAATTTTGTCAAAAGTCCAATTTCAGAAGGAATTGGGCCACTCAACCCGCTTGCTTGAATGGCCCTGTCACAATTTAATTAGTTGAGTGAGACTCATGAGAGTTAATAGACTAGCAACCAATGTAACATTAAAAGTAGCTAGACTAGAGAAAATTTCTTACACTTTTGCAAGATTTGACAAATTTTGTATAAACTTAGGTATTGGCCCTGTGAAATGATTATCACTAATTCGACTGCATTATAACAATGTGAAAAGTTGTTTAGTTGGTTTATTCATTCAAATTCTCAAAATTAAACTAACAACATGAAAGGTTGAAGAAGATTTCAAAATCTTACAAGTCCGTCAATGAGGCTATCCTTGCCAATGAAGATGGGAGCTCCCCAGAAAAGTTGTTTGAGGTAAGAAGTCTATATCACAACAAACAATAGTAAGCAAAGCTCTTCCAAATGTCTAAGCCATTATAACTAAAACAATTGAAACCAAATATGAGATTGGTCTTACAATCTTGATAAGTTGGGTAAATTTCCAAGTTCTGAAGGTACACTTCCAGAGAAATGATTCATTTCCAGAACCCTAAGCAACCATACCCAATAACATTAGCCTTATACCTACTACTCATTACAAAACACAAATTGGGACATAAAAATTCAAGTAATCAGAACTTACAACTCCGTAAGAGTGCTGATATTTCCAATCTCTTTTGGGATTGGGCCCGTCAATCGATTTCCAAGAAGGGAACTGCAAAA
>JBBMKA010024034.1:0-27178 GCA_037833695.1 Sechiopsis laciniata | reverse complement strand
TAAAATACTAATTAAAGTCTTGTCTCACTTCCGACTCCGCCTCGAATACACAATCAAAGGTCTCGGGATTGTATCAGAACACAAGCTACCAATTTGACAAAAAAAGAAATGGAATCCAAAAACTAGCAACCAAGTTCTAGCCCAGTCAACAAAAGAAAAACAAAGTAGATTTAGATACACAGTAAGCTACAAAGTATTGGGCAAACAAAGTTAAAGAATGAGTGTTGTTACAAATTAGCAACAATGTCAATGAAAAATGGAAGATCCAACAAGTACAACCAGAACAAGTCCTATTGATACGATATAAAAATCTATGTCACCTAGAGGTTAGGGTGGATATATCAAAGTTACAAAAAGGGGGTAAAATGACAACAGTATAAAGGGAAGTATAAAGCATTAAATACAATGGAATCGAGAATGAAGAAGAAACTCAGATTTCTTATTCAATACACATATAAATACTTGGCTAATGAAATCTAAGCACAAGATTTTCTCCTTAAGAATCTCTACTACCTAACTTGACTAACAAGAAATAAAGAAATCTATTTACAAATAACTAACTTCCCTAACTTTCTAGGGAAGTTGTAATTCTTACTGGTATAGTCATCTAAAGAATGTCAAAATCTGTAATACTAATCAAATTGCATATTCAGAACACTCATTTCATTGAAGCTTGGTGGGGGAATCAAAAGAATGTCAACATATTCTGAACAAATCCACAGAAATTAAACATTCAGAACACTCATTTCATTTTAAAGCTTGGTGGGGGAGTGATTACCTGGAAGTAGTGTACGAGATTTTAGAACACAAAATCGACGAGTACCTGCAATTAAAAAAAGATCAGTATAACAATCCTTGAAGTAAAAAAAATCAGTATAATCTTGAAATCCAAGAAGAATATGAACTTACCTATGCTCTTTGCTATGTTCTTCAAAATGTGCAAGTTCATTGTAGGAAAGAAGTGAAAGAAACTCAAAAGAAAGAAGAGAGAAACTATGTGAAGAAAAAAAAGGAGAGAAAAGAAAATGGTGAAAGATGCTGGAAGAGTGGTGAGGAAGAAATAAAAACAACGCAAATGGAGTTGCTCATAACCAATTCTGTTTTTTTTTTTTTTTTTTTTTTTTTTTTTTCACTGACCCTTCCCCCTCTTTTTGTAACAGGTGCGAATTATAAAAGTTATTGATATTTGGGGGATTTTGCTTAGTTGGGAAAACTGTTGAAAGAAATTTGTGAACATTGGAAGGTGATATAGTGGAAGTTGCTCATAACCGATTCTGTTATTCATTACCCTTTAAAAGTAATATTTAATAGGCTAGCTCTAGAGCCTTAGGGGGGTGTTTGTTTGGCATTCTAACCTTTTAGAATAACTAATTGAACCCATTTTTCATCTCTAACAGCAAGCCAATTTCATGAAAAATGGCTTGAAAGGAGTCCAATGGTTGGAGTTGGAATTTGAGTTGCTTTAATGAAAAATGTCAAATGGGTTCTCTTATTTTTCCTGGCATCCAAACAGCTAGTGATCAACAGTTGTACAACAATTTGTTATAAGGGTGGTTTATAACAGAGATGGAGCTAGATTCTTCACCCGATCGTGTGTTTTGCAAGAAGAAACGAAGAACAATGGTAAAGTGTTTGGCAAAGTGGAAATGGAGCAAGCAAATGGGTAGCAGTGAAATCAATCAATGCATGGTTCTAAAATGGAAGAAGAAGAAGAAAAAACTTCATTCATTCTAATTGTACACAAAGTTAAAACAGAACCTAAGAGCAAAAGGATAGGATAGGATAGGATAGGATAGTAATAATTAATCATTAGCATTACCTAAGAGCAAGGAAAATCACTAAAATTGAACCTAAGAGCAAGGATAATTGATAGTGTAATTGATCAAATTGAAGATTAATTGTAAGAAATACCTTTGACTCAGAATTCATCCAACTCCTTGAACATCCATCCAAACACATCTGGGCGAGTTCACAAGGTACGGAGGATTCGAGTCGGGGGAGGAGGATATGAAAGCTGGTGGCGACACCGGACAAATTCTGATGCGAATTAATGAAAGCTGATTTGGGTCGCCTGTTTCACCCCTCCCTAACATTCTTCCACCTACCTAATAGGGGTGTTCACATTTTATCCGAAAACCGAACCAACCGACCAAAACCGACCGAATTAAGGTCGGTCGGTCGGTTTTTTGATAAGGTCGGTCGGTGTCGGGTAAATAAAATAATTAACCGACGGTCGGTCGGTCGGAGAATTTTTTTAAAAAAACCGACCGATATTTTAATATATATATATATATATATATTACTAAAAATATTTAAAATAAAAATGTTATCATAGGAAATAAAAATATTTAAAGTAACTAAAAAAAAATTAAATTATAAGAGTAACATCCATGGTTTCCAATTGAAAAATATTTAGAATTAACTAAAAAAAAAATCGATTTAACCGACCGAACTGACCTACCGACCGTCGGTCGGAATTCTCGATTAGAAAAAAAATTCGGTTCTATCATTAGAAAACCGGTATGTCATTTATCGAGGTCGGTTTTGTCCAAAAAAATGACCCCAACCGACCGACGAACACCCCTATAACTCAGTACAAGACAATTTGATTGTTTCTATTATTTATGAACCTAATAGAAGTCAATTAGTTCAACTGATAGAAGCAAATTAGTTTTTAAGTGATAGAAGTCAATCAGGTTTTTAACTTATAGTATTCAATAAGTTGTTAAACTGATTAACTTTTTATCATTTAACTTCTATCACTTAACCATTGATTGACTTCTATCATTTAAACATTGATTGACTTCTATCAGTTGAACACTATGACTTCTATCAGTTGAACACTGATTGACTTCTATCAGTTGAACATTGATTGACTTCTATTAGTTGAATTGATATAATTCGATCTGATTAAATATGTTTTGCAAAAAAATAAAAATGTACCTTTGAAGTCAAAATTTGATTGACTTCTATCACTACAAGTTCATAACAGATCACTACAAGTTCTATAACACAATATAAAATGTACCTTTGAAGTCATAACAAATCACTACAAGTTCAATAACTCAGTACAAGTTCTATAACCTAGGCAGAAGCACTACACGTTCCTAACTCTAAAAACTAATTGACTTCTATAATTTAGGTAGAAGCATTACAAGTTCTTAACTCAGTACAATTTCAATAAACAACTAGAACTTCGTAACAGATCAAGATTACAAGTTCCTAATCAAAGTAAAAATTCCTACAAGTTCCTAACTCAGTACAAGACAATTTGATTGCCTTCTTCTATTATTAAGAACCAGATAGAAGTCAATCAGTCCAATCGATAGAAGTCAATAAGTTTTTAAGTGATAGAAGTCAATCAGGTTCTTAAGGGCGTGTTTGGAGGAGGTGTTAAATTAACCCGTATTAACTTAAGTCTAAAAATCGCGTTTGGTCGAAGGATTAGTGTAGCCTGAGTTGGTGTTAGACGGGTTAAGAAATCTTTACGAAATCCAATGTTAAGCCGAGTGAAGTGAACTACATTTTTTCATTTTCTCCCTCGATTGTCGGAAACTCAGTATTTTTGTGCATAGCCTTTCTTCGTCGTCTTCATTTCAATATTGTCCTCCATTTTTTATTTTCCTTTTTTTGCTTTCCCTCCTAACCCATTGTCTGATCAGAACAGGTGATTTTGTAGATCAGAAAACTTACCACTTTCGCATGTGTCTTCATCGTATCTGATGTTTCCTACAGCGGAGAGTAAGATTGGTTTGTCTTGGTGAGGCTTTGGGATTCAAATTACATTTGATTTTCTCATAAATTTCTTACAACCTCACCAAAATCGCATTGGACTCATCTGAAATCAAACTTCATACGCTATCCAATTCTATGGTTTTAAGTAGCTAGGGAATTAGGGGTGAGATTGTTGAATTTGGTGTGAAATATTATGAATAAGAGATGGGATTCCGGCCGACAATTAGAGGTTGAATTTGCTAAATGGATGGATTATTCATGCTTCTTTGGTTGAGGTAACAGGCTTGCAAATGGCTTGGCTCATAAAGTTGCAGAAGAAGCAGTGAAATGTTGCGAAGAAGAAACCAGATGGATGGAAAATGTCCCGATGCTGCTGTCCAATTAATTGAACATTTGTTGCTACCTTTAAACCATGTGTCACAGAAGAAAATAATAATAATAATGATAATTTAAAGGAAAATAATAGATTTTGCATTTTGAAATCAACTCCACCATTTGTATAAGTTAATTACAATCTCAGCATCATAAAACTCAACAACTATCATAAGTTTTTAATATATTTTCCATAGCTATTTTGTAAATTAAATTACAATCTCAACGATCATAGAATATTAACTTTATGTTATCAATAATTTATATATTCTCAATAGATATTGTTTTTTAATTAAATTAGAATCTTTTATTTTACATAATTAAATTATAATTTCAACAGACATAAATCTCAACCATCATAAATTATTAACATACTTTCAATAATATTTTTATATATATATATATTACAATTTCAACATCTATCATAAATTAAATGATCATATCCACAATTATTAGTTCAGGTATCAAACCTTAAAATTTATATGGTTGAAATTTTCTTCTCTTTAAAACAATTTTGAATAAATTAAATATTGAAATAATTAACAATAATTTAAAATTAATTGAACTTTACAAAAACAGTTTTGCCAATTATTTATTAGATAAGAAAAATATAACTATAACACAATTGAAAAAAAAAATGCATGCAATTGCTTAACAAAAATATATTTAATAAACTCAGGTTACACAAATATATATATATATATATATCTAACAAAAATTAAATTAATACTCAGCTTAACTTAACCTGTCCACCAAACAATATTCAACTTAATTTAACTCAGCTTACATAAGTCTGCATACTAAATACAGATTAACTTAACACTCAATTTAACTTAAAACTCAACTTAACTTAACACTACTTAACTTAATCCTAATCCTTCTACCAAACACGTCCTAAGTGATAGAATTCAATAAGTTGTTAAATTGATTGACTACTATCACTTAACCACTAATTGACTTTTATTACAGCTTAACCACTAATTGACTTCTATAACTTAGAAACTTATTGACTTCTATTAGTTGCACACTTATTTATTTCTATCACTTAACCACTAATTGACTTCTATCATTTAAAAACTTATTGACTTCTATTAGTTGAACACTGATTAACTTCAATCAGTTGAATTAATAGAATTTAATCTGAAAGAATACGTTTACAAAAAAAAAAAAAGAAAAAAAAATCTTTAAAATGTACATTTGAAGCTTCAACTTCATCTTCTTTTTTTAGCAATATCCACTTTTTTCTAGGAAAAAAAGTTAAAATGTTATTGAATGAACTCAAAGGAAGATAAATAAATTGATTGATAAAAATATCTATGGTTACCTTTGTTGCATAATTAGTTGTTATTCAATAGGAGGTGAAGAAATCGCAAAAATGATAGAAAAATCGTGATAAAAATGAAGGTAAAGAAATCGTGATTGAAAAGTGTGGGCCTGAAAATCGTGATAGAAACGTGTGTTTGTGTGATAAAAACCTAAATAAAAATATGAACAGAAGTCCAAATCAAACGCATTGGTCTACATGGGCTCTTTAGTCTTTTTAGAAGGTCCATTACATTTTTCTTCCACTTATGAAATAGTTTCAAATTTGTGCTATCTATGTAAAAAAAATTTGCCTTTTTTACTATACATGAAAAATCCCCTAATTTTAAATTCAATATATTGAAAAATTGATTCATTTTCTTTTGGCATGAATTTATTTTTTTTCTTTAATAAAAAAGAAAATTATAGACAATTTAATCCAAATTAGAAATTTTATGTAAATTTTTATAGTTTTCAAGAAAACTACTTTCTTTTTCTTTTATGATTGAGAATCGAAGCCTATATCGAGGTGTACTCGCACCAGTCTTACGACCTAGATCCAAAACATATCAAGAAATTTTACAATTAAGTTAACTCGTAGGTCTTGAACTTGAGACCTCCAAATGAGCATATTTTAGAAGCCCTAAACTCAATAGGGACTGCTTACAAGGAAATTAGTCAATTTGAGAACCTATTCCATTCAAGAACAATTATAAAATCTTATTTCAACCCAAAGAAAATTATAACTAAACTCAAACTCTTAAGATTTAGGTCGGATAGTCTAGGTTATTTTTATTGTTTTTGGTAGTATATATTAAAAGAAAAAACCATGTAAATTACAGAAATGCATAACGATCATCCAAGGTAACTAAGAAATAAAAGTAACCAAAATAGCTTTCAGTTATTTTTATTCTTGTAGATAGATAGACATGAAAGTTGAATGCAACATAGACACACAATAGAAACATTATTTCAAATACAAAGCCATAGATGGATAGTTATGAAAGTTTTTTTTTTTTTTTTTGAATTTGGATAGATATGAAAGTTGAATGCAACATAGACACAATAGAAGAAGCATGATTTAAAATACAAAAGCAATACTTTTTCCCTCATTGGTCAGCAAGAAGAGGGATAAAAGATAAGAGCTCTCTAGATGGCACCCAAAGCTTCTCAAACACCTTAGCCTCATAAGTTTGAAGATTATTTGTGCCATCATATGCATCAAGATGAAGGACATAAATAATTCCAGCCATTATTTCTTCCCGGCCTTTTAACACACTATGGAACACTAGTGTTGTCCCATTTTCTTTGTTATACTCATTCACTGCCCATTCTGCACTATCTCTCACATGTGGGTTGTCGTTTGGATTCTCGATCTCCCTCGAGCTCATTTTCGATGTTTAAAATGATGTGCTTTTCACTTCAAACACTAACTTTGTATTTATACTACTAACATTTCATTTTGAAGCAAAATATTTCTTTTTTTTTCTCTTGAATATAGTAGTTGACATAATGATACGATAAGATTTTTAAATTTTTTAACAATTCATTGTGGAATTAATAATAGAAATAATATTGTATTGAAATGTGATTCGTGAGTTCATTAAAGATATGTGTGGATATGGTAGAAAATAACATAGTGGAGAGAAATGGAAGAGTTTATGATAGTTGGAATAATTAACACGTATGTTAGGAGTAGTTGGATAATTAATTAATCATTTGACGGCCGAGGTTAATGGTAATTAGGTAATGTGCTTGATATAAAATTTGATAAAAAGTTTGATGTGAGGTTTGAGAGGATTTGATAAGTGATTAGCAAGGAGTTCTAAACCTAAGAAAAAAAGACATATTTGGAAATATCTTTAACTTATTATCTTAAAGCGTGGTTTAGTAGGGAGAATCATTTTTTAAAATTAGTTTTGAAATTAATTTTATAATTTCTTACTATTTCAAATTAGGTTGGCGACAATTCTATTTACCGTTTTTTCATCTAGAAACAAGACACGTATACCATTTAATTATTTGATATTATTTTCACTTAAATGTATGATTCACTTTTTGTAAACCATTTTTCTTTATTATATATATTTTTTAAAAAAACAATTGTACTTAATCAACATACATTAAAATTATATACTTATTGATTGTCATAGCTAGACTGATTAACGCCATTTTTTTCTTAAAAAAGTTATAAAATAAATTAAACTAAAAACCATGAAATATTAAAATAAATCAAACCATTATATAAATTTTAAAAGATAACGTAACCATTTTGTAAAATTTAAAAATAATATTCTCTTAAAGTAAAGTAGGCAATAAGAGAATAGAAAAAAGAAATAAATAACCTTTTCTTTATTCTAAAAAAAAAAAATTCTTTAATATTCGTTTATATTTCCCTTGAAAACATATTTTTATATTTTATTTATAACATAGATACTCCAAAAAAATTATATTTTAAAATATAATTTACGAGTAAAAAAATATAAATAAAGCATATAAAATATAAAAATTTAAATAGAAGTAGTTATTTAACCAATATTTTACTTAACTATTAAAATTTTAATAAAGACATACTAAATAAAATATAATCTCACATGATGTAGAGTGCAACCCACGTTCAGAATTTATAAAATTGATTATCTTATTTTAGTATAAAATTTGAAAATGAAGTTATTTGTTTATTTGAAATCATGTAAGAATTTCTTTCTAGATTCATAGCGTTTAAGGTTCCGTTTGATAGAGTTTATCACAGTTGGAATAATTATTTAGCTTGAAAACATAATTTTATCTTTTATATATAACATATATACTCCAAAAAATATATTTTAAAATATAATTTACGAGTAAAAGAAATATAAATAAAGCATATAAATTTTAAAAATTTTAATTGAAATTGTCATTTAACAAACATTTTACTTAACCATTTAAATTTTAATATTTAAGATATACTCTATTATTTAAGATATAGTTAATTATTAATTTAATAATATTATTTATAATTATTTCCATGAATAAAATATAATCTCACATGCCACGTTCAGAATTTTTAAAGGAGATTATCTTATTTTAGTTTAAAATTTCAAAATCAAGTTATTTATTTATTTGAAATCATATAAGAATTCTTTCTCCACCATGAGATTCACGCAATAGCAATTAATTATCTTATTTAATTTTAAAATTTCAAAATCATAGTTATTTATATATTTAAAATCATGTAAGAATCTCTTTCTTTACATGAGATCCAAGCAACAACCATTGACTATCTTATTTTAATTTAAAATTTTAAGGAAAATTACTTTTTTAGTCCATTTTTAATTCACTCAAACTTTTGCTATGGTATTTGCTATAATCCGCCATTTTCTTCTCCTCATTATTATGTTCAAGTTCTTCAGCGTAACTGATGTCTGGACGGGTAAATGTGAGATAGTGTAAAACACTTTTCTTCCATCATATTTTTTATGAACCTCCAGTCCAAGGAAGTATGTAAGACTCCCAAGATCGGTCATCTCGAAGGTATCTTGGAGTTTGCCAACCAATGAGTTAATGTATGATTGACCATTACTTGTAAGCATAATATTATCTACATATAAGAGCAAGTAAGTAAGAGAACTATTCACATTCTAACAAATAGGGATGGATTAGAGTTCGAAGCTACAAATTCATGGGTTATGAGGTTGGTTGTGAAACAATCAAACCAAGCTCTAAGGGCTTGCTTGAGACAATACAAAGATTTATGAAGTTTACAAACGAGATGATGATTGGTTTTATCAATGAATCCTTATGGTTGTTGCATGTATACGTCCTTAACTAGTTCTCCATGAAGGAAGGCATTTTTAACGTCTAATTGTCTAAGAGTCCATCCAAAGGAAGAGGCTCGAGATGAATGATCCTAATAGTAGGTTTTTTTATAACAGGACTAAAGGTTTCAACGTAATCGACCTATTCTTCTTGATGAATCTCTTTAGCAACAAGACATGTGATAGCGCTAAATAATAGCACTATTTAAGCCTCTAAAACTTTGCA
The DNA here is from genome assembly GCA_037833695.1 of Sechiopsis laciniata. Taxonomy (NCBI): domain Eukaryota; kingdom Viridiplantae; phylum Streptophyta; class Magnoliopsida; order Cucurbitales; family Cucurbitaceae; genus Sechiopsis; species Sechiopsis laciniata. The sequence continues at coordinate 17,746 of JBBMKA010024034.1, read as the reverse complement.
TTTTATTCAAAAGTAAACAAGAAAACAGCATGAAAATGGTTTTTAATCGACTACATTTGCATTTATACAGCATGTTAATCAACAACACGTGCATAATAGAAGTTTGAGAATAATGTGGTTTTAAGATGCAAAACGCGCGCATAAGCACGGAAACTGTGGCTATTACTCAAAACTCGCTGACGTGTTGAAATTCGTAGGAAACACATTGCAAATGCAGATGATGAATGAAACGGACGAATCAACGAATCAAAAAAGGAAAGGTTGGACGACAATCAATTACGAAATCACTGGAATGAAGATGGAAAGAATCGACAATTAAATATTCTAGACAGAGATCTGCGCGAAGATTGAACGTGATCAACAAGAAACCTTGGATGCTATAAATGGAGAAGCAATAGAAAGAATTGGGTATGCTGGTTCAAAGAGGATACTACCGTCGATAGGCAATGAAGACGCAAAGGTTTCTTGGGAAATCTCGGCCAATTCTATTCATCTGTAGCCCTAGAAGAACTCAGTATAACGCGGTGTTTGTACAAGAAGGCGTCACTAACAACAGTAATGACGATTCCACCAACTCCATAGTATATCGTAGTCTAGTATATCGTAGTATTTTACAATATGTATTGTAGTTTAATTCCATCTTATAGGAGTAGATTGTAATGCTTTCTTGAAGTTCATGCTTTGTATCTTTTATTTCAGACTTGATCTCCTATTAAGCAATTTATGAGTAGGGTTAATATTAAGAAGCAACTTAGGAGAATCATGTAGTGTTATCAACTAATTTGAGATCAAGATAAGGAGGAAAAAATAGTAAGAACAGCGGTTGATTATATTTTTTGTAGGTCGATTGACAAACCACCTGCGAGTGCTTAGCTTTTTCCTTGGAAAATGGGACGCTACAGGCTTAACCTCACCGTAATCACTACGTAATGCTTAGTCCTAAGCATTTTAGAGGGGACTTAGGAATAACCATCTCACTGGCTACATACACAAAGCTTGTTCTTAAGGGTAAATATATGGGTAATGTACCGATAGATTGAAGTCAAGTGCTCCAGAAGAGGGTTTGAAGTTAAGTTTAGTATGTGCTAATTTTCTCATGACAACTTACCTTCCTTAAACTAGTTTGAAATGCAAACATCTCCTTACGAGTTAATTAAGGTTAAAACATAGGTAGCACAAGTTGGATTTAGGTTGTTGATTATAATATACATGCTAGTGAGTAGAATTTATATTTTTTTTATTAATTAAGCATGCGTCGGCCAGCTACCCACGTGTGTTCACCTCCAGCAAACTCAAAAGAGGAAATTGGCGGAAGACCCAACAGGTTACGTTTTGTATGGTGCAAATTTGTTTACACCATTAAAAGGAGTTGAGATTAACTCCGCTAGCGTGTACGAAGCCGTGAGTTAATTTGTGTGGGTTTGCAGCGGAAGCTGGATTCTGCACCATCGGATGCGGAAGCATTCGTTTGTAAGGGAAGTATGATTTCGGTCTCGCCAAGCAACGCGTACATATTATATCTACAACTTAGATTGACTCATTAACATTAGTCGTTTATTACTTGTTTACAATCAAACACACCTTCTAGATTCCATTTGTGTCTTTTACTTTTTATCCTTAAGTTATATCAATGCACTACAAATTTCCTGTGGAGAATTATAAAATATAAATACTTATCACTTGCTGCACTCTGACCGCGTATACTTGCGCGTAAGCGATTTCGAGTCACACTTAGCAATAGGTTGAGCTCCGAGTTAATTACTGTACATTTATGAAACGCGGGTCAACGTGCTTTATACCTTGCTATGCTCCCATCAAGGTTTCTCTTAAGTTTATATACCCACTTGCAGCCTATCAAGTTCTTATTAGGGGGAAGAGACACCAAATCCCAAGTGGACAACAAGAGCATTAAATTCTTCTTCCATAGCCTTTTGCCAAGGAAGAAGTTTGGAAGCTTTGCTAAAGAAGGATGGCTCAATGGTATTTTGAACAAGAGGTGGATGAAAGTTTTCTTTTTACTTATCCCTGATTTTCCTCTTGTTTGCATTGAGTGTTGATTTTGAACCAAGGCTGATTGAGGTGTTGGTATAGAGGAGGATAAAACATTATCAATTGGGGATTCATTGATACAAGGCTCCTCTGTATCACCGACAAGAGTTGATAGATCTTAAATTTGTTCTACAAGAAAAGTGGCAGAAGAATCAACATTTTCAGGTAAACCAATGGTGTTAAAATCAACAAAATTGAATTGGAATGGATCTTGGATAGATGAAGATTCAATAGTGTTATTACTGCAAATGTTTAAAGGAGAGAGTGGATGGGGGATAAAAACAGGGGTTGAATCACTAGGAACATTACGATTGTTATTGGAAGTTTTATTCTTAAGACAAAAAGGTAAATTTTGTTCATTAAAAATAATATTTCTAGTAATATAGAACTTCTCAGTAAACATATCAAAACACAAGTACTCTATATAACCAAGAGGGTAACCCATAAAGAAAAATTGGTGTGTCTGAGGTTCCAATTTATTTGAGTTGTAAGATCTAAGATGTGGATAACACGTTGCTCCAAAGGTTTTAAGGTATGAGTAATCAGGGGGGCTATTGTAAAGCATTTCAAAAGGACTTTTACTACTAGAGTATGAATGGGCAGTCTGTTAATGATATGAGAAGAAGTAGATAAGGCAAAAGACCAAAACTTTAGAGGAACCTGAGATCTAGAAAGCAAAGAGATTGAAGTTTCAATAAGGTGTTTGTGTTTTCTTTCTGCTACACCATTTTGTTGTAGAGTGTAGGGACAAGATTTTTTATGGAACACCCCTTTGTTGTCAAAGAATGTTTTAAGTGTGTTGTTTATGAATTCTCCACCTCCATCACTTCTAAAAAAATTTACACTTTTAGTTAAGGCATTTTCAATATAGTTTATAAAGTTTATGATAACCGTAGGAACCTCAGATTTATAACAAATAGAAAACATAAAATTTGTGCCCATTTATTGAATTTTCAGGGGCGTGACCCTATACATCACTATGTAAGGTGTGTAAAGCAACAAAACTAGTAGTTGAAGAAGTAGAAAATGGTTGTCTAGACATGTGACCAGCTAAACAATGTGGACAAGTGTGTGTAATAGTTTGTACAACATTTCTAAAAACACTATTACATTGGTGACCAAGCCTATCATGCCATACATTCGAACAAGATTTAGTGTTGATTTTTGTACTATATGAAACATAAGGAGGCTTGATAGTAGTAATGGGATAAAGTACATTGACACTTGGTCCTTTGTAAAGAACTCTTTTAGTTTCCTTGTCTTGTATGGTAAAATAATCACAATAAAAAACAAAAAGAAAATTATTGTCTTTGCACAGTTGATGAACACTTAAGTTTTGCAGATAGATCTGAAACACAGAAAAGTTTATGCAATTTAAAAGAGTGTGATGAGGTAGGGAGAGAGCTAGTACGTTGTTGTGTGACATTAAGATTCCAGCCATTACGTACCTACCATCATTATCATTGCCAGCAAATGATTGTGATGTATGAAAGCTGGTTGGATCATTTGTGAAGTGAACATTACAACCCATATCAGAAAGCCATACCGTTTGGCCAAAAGTTATATTGTTTGCAACCGTTTGTTGGAGATTAGAATTTATTTGTGCAGCCATAGCAGCAAGCCTAGAAGGTGGATGTGTCCCTTGGTATGTATAATTCATCCTATTGTAGCAGTCTCAGGCATTGTGCCCAGTTTTATTGCAAATTTGACAATTGTTAGGATCAATATCATTCTGAGAAAAAATGCTATTCATCAGGCTTTGTCCCAAAAAGTTGTTATTCACCGGGCTTTGTCTTGAAAAATTTCTATTCACCAGTCTTTGTCCTGAAAAATTTCTATTCACTGGGATTTGTCCTGAAAAATTGCTATTCATCGAGCTTTGTCCTTGAAACTTAAACTTTGTCCACGACTGCGCCCATGGTTATATCGACCATGGCTGCGCCCTTGATTTTCATTATCTTTCCAAGGTTTTCTATTCAAATTAGCAATCATGACCATTGATGACAAACTAGACGTATTGTCAATCTTGGACTGCTTTTCTATAGTTGCCTCCTCTTATTATAGAAGAACATGTAAATACTCAAAATTAGGGGTTTGAGTTCGCGTTTGAAGAGAGGTGCGAAGAACATTATACATTGAGGGCAGTCCATCAATAGCATAGATGACCAGATCTTCTGGATCAAGATTGACATAAACGGCTGAAAGACGATGAACAAGCCCTTTAATTCTTTGTATATATACGTCGATCGACTCAGTTAGTAATTTTGAAATACTTTGTAACTCAGACTTGAGACCAATAATATTAGACCTTCAAGAAGAAGAGAAGATTTTTTCAAGAGTATCCTAGACCTGTTCGACGTAATGCATCCAACAACACAAGAGAGGGTCGTCTGCGTCAGTGTGGCATTGAGAAGAGTAATGAGGGCTTGATCTTTTTCGAACCAGAGTTCCAATTCTTGACTTTCTTGGGAAGATTCTTCATCTTTCTTGTCTTGGACAATCGGTTTAGGTATGGATCCATCGATGTAGCCATACAATTTGTGAGCCTTCAACAAGGGTGATATCTAATACGCCAGAGCACATAATTGGAGGCTTCAAGACGAATATACTACTACAATTACAAGAATAGATGGGGGACTAAAAAGATTATAAAAAAAAACACGGAAGAAAAGATGGCGGGCATATTTAATTGTTAACGGTGGCGGGAAAATATGCCCCCCCATTAATTACTTTTGGTGGCGGGCACTGCCCGCCATCTATTATAAGCGCCAGAAACGCTCTTTTTTTTCTTCCTTTCTTCCTCCTTCGACAAAAACACGCTCATTCTTCTCTGCTCTTTCTCTTTTTCTCTTCTTAAACCTAGGGTTTCATTTCCTCTCACAAGTTTGGCTCATTTCTTCGGCATATCTCGCTCATATTTGGCATTTTTCGGCCAATTTGAAGCTCACAACTTCGGGTTTCATTTCTCCCTTAACTTCGAAGCTCACAAATTTGAAGTTCACAAATTTTGGGTTTCATTTCTTCTTCAACTTTGGATATTCTTGGGAAGGAATTACAGAAGTTGAAGAATTTATTCAATATGAGAACCTATTTATTAGGATTGAAACAGAGTAGCAATTACAACAAATGATTCCGCATTTGGAATACACAGGCTTAAGGTAATTCAGTGTTTTAAAGCATTCAAAGTTCTATTTAGCCTTGTCCCATAGAGGGTGGCGCACTGGTTAAGCACTTGAATTTTGGGGGTGTACTCTCCTAAATTTGAGGCAGCTGAGAATTAATTTTTCCAACATCCCAAATTTCACTTCTGGTCTTACGATGTATCTCTTTACATTTTTAGAAACCAAATTAAAATTTGAAAGTTAGAAAAAATAGTTTCTAATATTTGTTTTCATTTATAGAATTTGGTTAGGATACTCGGAAACTAAAACCATATGTATGGGTAAATACAAGCTTAAATTCAAAAATTAAAAACGAAAAATTAAGAGTCCGTTTGATAATCATTTAATTTTTGAAATTTAAGCCTACAACAATTATCTTACTCTATGTCTTTTCTTACTTGGATAGCTACATCTTACTTACATTCTTACAAACTAAACCAAAATTCGGAAAAAAAAATAGCTTTCAAAACTTTGTTTTTGTTTTTGAAATTAGATTAGCATTCACCTACTATCTTAAGGAAGAATAGATAAAGTAGGAAATATAGAACCTATCGTAGGAAAATTGAATAAAAATAAGTTTAAATTTTAAAAATTAAAAACAAAAAACAGATAGTTATCAAATGGAGCCTAAATGGTTATCGAATAGAGTTTTAGTCGGCAATTTTACCAAGTTGATTTTTGGTAGCCACTCTAGAAACTGCAACTCTGATTTTACCGTGGCTAAGACTGTTTAGTTTTTTGCATATCATGCATGTACAAATTAGGTAGCTGTAATTCTTACATTGATTCTGCTGAGAAAATGAAGTTCAAATTTGCTAACCGTGGGTTTTAGGACGAGCGTGGGTGTTCTTGGATATGTATAGGAACAAAGTTTCGATTCTCGATTATCAAAATAAAAAATGCTATCCTTGAAATTTGATTGGTTATGTAGATTATTTGAAGTTCATTCTTCTTGGTCACCGATAATCTAGCTGCATTTGCCATCATTCTTCATAATGTCTACTTTTTTCTATAAGTTGACGCTCGGAGAATATGATAACTGAATTTAATTGAAGAACATTAGCTTTGACAATGGGAAGAAATAGAATTGAATAAACTTTTTTATTTAAGACAATTTTGTTAACTTTTTTTTTAGTTTTTAAAGGATTTTTTTTTTTAATTTAAATCGGGAGTGGAGAACCGCAAACCTTAAATAGAGGATACACCTATTCTCAATCAATATGAGAAACAAATACTGATTTTCAACTAATGACCGTGAAATTGAAATTGATTACAACTAATCAAGATAATCATCGTATAACTAACCCAAATTTACAACTTAGTCTTTAGGATTTTAGCATAATATTTTAGTCTGGCTTTGAATAATCTTTAACTTTAATTTTAACCACCTTAAATTACAATTCTTTTTTGTGTGTGTGAATTATGGTTTTGAGGATCAAACAATCTCTCTTTTTTTTTGAGAAAATGATCAAACAATCAAACTTTCGAGATAATAGTTGAGGTTGGATTAACTTATCGTTACAAATCATTATTGTTCTCTCTTTATATTTAATAAGACAAATGTTCTTTATTTGACAAAATATGTTTTATTAACTCAAAGAAAATGAATAATTTTTGTGATTGAAAAATCAATTTATGATAACGTAGTTAGAAAATAAAGTTAGTCTAGTGATTAAGATGGCTTAGAAAATTAAATTGTTATCAGTTTAATCTATAAAATCACCTATCTAAAATTAATTTATCTGCACCATGTACTCACAAATATATAAAAAAATATATATTTTTAGACTCATGATCAATCCATAAACATCCATAGAATTAAATTAATAAATAGCACTTATAACAAGTACATGTTCGAGTATGATTGACTAACTCCTTATCAATTCCGATTTATTTTATATAAACAAAAATTTAATAGATTCAATTGACAAAAAGGAAAGTGTAGATCAAAGAAATGTATTAATAGTCGATCGAATAAAATAATTTTTAGTTTAGGTAGAAACAAATAAATTTGACGGAGATGGGTATGATAGGCTATAACAAATAAATTTGACGGAGATGGGTATGATAGGCTATTTCTAACTAAAGATCCATTATAAGGATTAAAAAATGAAATTGTTATGGAAAGAATTGATGGTGTGTTAGTTTGATTGTTTGGTGATAATAGTTCAATATTATTCGACGATGAAAATTGATATTTGGTTGTCAATTACATGAAATTTGTACTCACCTTCACATAGGCTTTTGATAAAAATTCAATTTGCTTCAACGTTCCCACAAGATGAATAGCAATTCAAAGCACAATTATTGAATGAGTTAGTGGCGCAATGATTTCGTTAATTGGTTATAAACCAATTCAACACCAATATCACAGATTCAATCATGAAAATCGGTATTTGTCTCCCTCCCCTCATATGTACTTACAAAAAAAATAAATAAAAAATAAAAAATTCAAAGCACAATTCTGAAAGTGGGTCCAAAATTGAAGCTCTCCATCCATTTCCATGTCCGAAAAACCCTAACCACAGCCATGGCTTACCAATCCAAAACGAGGAAATCTCACCTTATCGACACTCACACCACAATCCCTTATCCAATTGCATCTCACAAAAATTGCTCTTTTATCACAGTTCCTCCCAATCCCAACTATCCGCCATTGATCCACCTTCGAGCTTTGGGCAATGGCGACCGTGAATTCCAGTGTTCTGAGCTGCAGCTACGCCATTTCGGGCGCTGGATCCGCCGAGCTTAGCTCAAAACTCAGCGCCGCCGCCGTGCCGCCTGTTGCGTCGGTTTGTGGTTACAAGTTGGCTGCGATTAGGGCTCAACAGGCTAGGATTCCTGAAGCGAAGAATGAAGGACGGAGAACTGCGCTTCTTTTGCTTGGTGCTTCCATCTTTGCTGCGGCTTCGGCTTCCTCCGATTCCGAAGCTAATGCTGGAGTCATTGATGAGTATCTTGAGAAGAGTAAAGCTAACAAGGTATAATTCAAATGGTTTTACATCCTGTTTTGGTCTCTGGACTTGATTTTGTTAATGTAGTTTTGAATGCTCTGTTTGGATACTTTGACTTGCATAAATCATAATAATGGGTCTGGTTTTTGGTTCTTGTTGTTGCCAAATTTCCATGGTACATGAAACAAAAGCTTTTGGGACATTTATTTTTAATATTCGTGAGTGTTCGGGTTAGGTTGTGCCCTCGATTAAAACGTTTGTTGCACTTTTATTGCATCTTAATTTGGAAGTATCTATCAGGTATGTTGATCGTAAGAGTAGAGACTCTCTTAGGAATAAATAAGAGTCTATCTAAATTAGACATGGTTGAATACCCGTGCTTTTAGACTTAATGAGCTCTAATACTATATTAAATAGTTTGGACATTCATTTAAAAAACAATTGATGATGAGAGAGGCAGTCCACCTATCTTATAGATGTTTTGAGGACTTTCCACTTTTTCAATGTGGACAATAGTGAGATTCTTAATTTTATGGTCTTCAAGGAACGACTTCGTTAGTAGAGGTTTGAGTCTTCAAGATATGTTTTTTTAGAGGTCTCAAGTTCAAAACTCACGAGTGAGCTTAATTGAAAGATTTCTTGTTGTTTCCTAAGTCCGGGTTGTGGAACATACCGTGCCCCAAGTATGTAGTGGGGCGGATCCGTGATTCCCGGCCATACAAAAATCAAGGACTATTTAGAATGTCTAAAAAAATTGGATTTAGTCAATTGGATTATAAATCTATTGCTTTTAACCCTGCTATTACAACAGGAATTGAATGACAAGAAAAGGTTGGCAACAAGTGGAGCAAACTTTGCAAGGGCATATACTGTTCAGTTTGGAACATGCAAGTTCCCAGAGAACTTCACCGGGTGCCAAGATCTTGCAAAGCAAAAGGTTTGAACATTGTTTAATTGGAATCACCATTGGATTTGAAATGCTGCACCAATAAGCCAGACATGCCTGAAATGGTTAAAATCATTTTTTTCATATTCAAAATCACTCCCAAACATGCTTTTTGATAGATATTATGGATTGGTTTTGATATGGAAGTCCACACTGTGGTATTAGAACTCATTTAAGTCCAAATAGGTATTTAGTCCAATAAAACTAAAAATTGAGATTCGGTTCAAGATTAGTGAGTAAAAAAAAAGCATCATCTTGAGGAGGCATGTTAGGATCCTACATCGAAAAGAGTGGAGACATCATAATAAAGTAATATATTAGAAATGTGGACTACTCTTATTACCAATTGGTTTTGAGATGGATGTATACATTATCTAACATTTTTAATTATTCAAATTCAATTTTTGAAGTGTGAAATCAAATACTAAGTTAATTTTCAATGATCCAAGATAAATTTCGAAGAGTTTCGAACATGATTTCAAAATCACTCTTAGACATGCACTAAATTCATTTGTGTTTGTTGATTACTAAGTTAGTTTTTTGTTCTGTTTATTATGAATGCAGAAAGTTCCATTTATCTCTGATGATTTGGAATTGGAGTGTGAGGGGAAAGACAAGTACAAGTGTGGTTCCAATGTCTTTTGGAAATGGTGAAGAAGAAGAGAACAATATAAAGTCTTTGTATCCATCACCACCATTAATCTTTCACTCTTCCCTTGTATCTAATTTTCAACTCTTAAGAAGTGTGAAATTTTATTATGTCTTTGTGGGAACTGTTCCAATTCCATTGCTTTCTTCTTTTTGAGACCAAAAAAAGCCAAATGAGAAAGTAGGAACCCTAGACATATACTGGAATGATCTTTGTTATCTCCTCGAAAAATTAAGAAGTAATGAGTTCAATTCATTGTGGTTACCTACTAAGAAATTAAATTTTCTAGGAGTCTCTTTAACATTCAAATGTTGTAAAGTCAGGTAGCATATCCCATGATAATAGTCGAAATGTGCGCAAGCTTGTCGGACAACCATAGATATAAAAATGATAATAATAATAATAACAACCTTTGTTACCTTTATGTCTAAAGAGACTTCCATTCAGAAAGAGTGCACAAAAATTCAGGGAAAATTATTGTTATTTAATGTAAGGAAAGATGTATTAGTGAGTTATACACATTTCATCATCAATTTGTTCAAAAGACATTCAGGGTTCAGTGGATAAATGTTTTCAAAAATAGTTTTTGGATATTCTTCATGAACCATTCATTATAGCCTTTAATCAATTCAGCGGATAACCTTGAATCAATTCAGTTTATTGTCTTCAATCATTCAGGTGGATTGTCTTCGATCAATTCAGCTGATTGAAACAAATAGTGATCAACTACTAGTGCATCTCTTTCATCTTCTTCGTGCGAACCTTTTTTCGTTTTTCTTCACGTCGTTTTTTCTCCTTTTCAGCAGCTCAGTTGTCCCTTTCAATCCCTTACCTCTAACTTTTGTGGGGTTTTGTCTAGACCCTTTTGAAATCTTCCATGGCAAATGAACACCATCGAACTTTTTTTCAAACCCTTTTCCCAGGTGGCATCGAGGTTTGCGGCGGCAACTGGCAGGTCGCCGAAATCGATTATTAATAGTAGAGATTCACTCTAGAGGTTCGATTCGACATCAAAATTTGGTTTCGATGGTGGAAGTTTATGCTAGTGGGAGAGGGGAGATAGAGAAAATCTGACGGAGTTTATTGGAAGGGTAGAATTGGAAAATTTTAAAAGAAAACTGTATTCTCCTATAAACAAACTATTTTAGAAAAAAAATATTATAATTATAATATATGGCCTAAAAGTTGCTATCCATTGCAATTTTGTGTATAACATAAAAATGAACCGGTCCTTGTAAAACGATCAAAATGTCCTTCACTTAGTTTAGTTGATTAAAGACAATTAGTTCTGTTGATTGCCTTTATCAGTTCAATGGATTAAAATAAGCTGATTGAAGGGATAAAACCAGACAATATAAAAAACGGATAATCTACTAGATACAAATTATTTTTAAAAAAAATTATAATTAAAATACATGAGGTAAAATTGCTGTGCATAACAATTGCCTAAATAGTATCCCTTGCTATCCTTTCATCCATGCCACCAATAACTCTTATGCGCCAATAACAATTAGCAACTCACTACTCCAACCATCTTAAAATAGAGGGTGTATTTGAATTTGATATAAAAGAATGGAGTGACTATTAATTGGGGTAACTATTCGTTTAAAGATTGATGTTAACTATAGTTGAGATAATTAACCACTGTTTGGAAATTGATGTTAGTTGAGCGATAAGTTTGATAGAAGTTTGATGGGTGATTCAAGGTAGTTTACCACCAAATACAAACAAGGAGTTCTAAAATGAGTTAACTTTTCTTCTATTAAAAACAAATATATCCCTAACAATTTCCTGTTACCCTCGGTGTTGGAAATGAGTTGATTAATCAATGACTAATGTGTACAAAGATATGTTGCCCTCTCGTTTACTTTATATACATTTATTGTGAGAAAATATGAGAAAAGAAAAATCAACTCTTTGCAAAGGTAGAATTTATTTGATCTATTGATAGAAATTTTATGATAAATAAATTCTATGGAAAGGATTGGTTGCGTTTTGACTTCAAATTGATTGTAATTCAAATTAATTTCACGATCACAGATTTAATCTTGGAAGTCGATATTTTTTTTTTAATGTATTGGAACTTGAGTCCAAAGGAAGAATATCAGTTCATCTTCTTAACCATCAAGCTCGGATGCCATTCGGTCTTGAAGTCGATATTTGACTCTCATTTTATTGGAGAACAATAGTATATCGATTTAATGTTTGTAGTCCCCTCCCCAATTTAAACTTAGAAAATAGTATTATAAACTTGGTCCTATACTTCGAAAAATGCTAGAATTTAATACATATGTTTTAAAAATTAGAACTTAGTCTTTATAGTTTAATAAAATCTAAAGATTATTTGTGATTGAAAATTATATACGTAAAAATTGGTTATTCATACGTAAATAATATGATTTTTAGAGATTAAATTCTATTTTTCTTTAAATCATAGGGATTTAATATTAGTTTTTAGAATTATAAAAATTAAATTTTAATTTTTGAAATCATAAGATTAAACTCTAAGGACCTGTTTTGATGAGATTTTAGAGGAGTGTTTCAAGGAGTGATTATTAATAGCTCATTTGGATATAGTTTTTCGTAGAATGTTTTGTAGAGTGATTTTTAATAGCTCGTTTGGATGTAATTTTCCGTTTGAGGAGTTGTAGAAGAGGTTTGTTACTTTTTGAATGATGTGACATTTATAAATTTTTTGATTTATAATAATTTCTAATTTCACTTTATTTATTTATTATTTCAAATTCCAAATTATTTTTTTAATCTTTGAAATTTCTTTTAAAATATTTATTTTATTTATAATTTTAAATTTTCGTCCATACACCATTCGTGCAGGTCACTACTTATGCGACAAGGAATTTCGCTACCTTAGGACAGTTAGAGTTACTGTCGTCGTTTATCGGGGCTTCCATTCAAAGCGTATAACACTTCTCGTTCCGACCTTCCAGCACCATACAGGTGTCAGACTCTAAACATCGTGTTACCAGTTTTTTTTTGTGAGAATACCTTTTATTTTATGTGATAATATCATTTTATTATCCTAAAAAAAGATAATATCATCTTTTTTTTTTTTTTGTTGATAATTCACCTTATTTTTCTTCACTAAAATCATCTCATTTACTTTTTAATGGTCTTTTTATGTTAATTTTAAAAGTTAATAATACTAAATAGATGAAAAAAAAATCAAATCAAAACAAAATAATTTATGAAACTTTAATTTAAAATTATGGAATAAATTATAAAAATGCGATATTATTAATGAGAATACTTTCTAATTAATTAGTTGAAAATTAATAATATTAAGTAATAAAGAAAATATATATTTTTGTTAACAAAACAAATTTCAATTAAATTCTTTAAAATTAAAGATATAAGGTAAAATAAAAAAAATAAATACAATTATAAAATATATTTAAAACAATTTCTAAAATTTAATATTAGGTAAATGAGTAGAAAATATAAACATAATATATATAATAAAAAATGTTAAAAACAAATAAAAAAAACATGAAATTTGGAAAGAAAAAAGAATTAGAAATTTAAAAAAAAATTGAAAAAAGAAATGAATAGGTGGTCACGTGGCGCATTTGAATTGAGCCACGTGGCTCACCTGGCCTTTACCCAGCGCGTTTCACTAAAAAAAAATGAAATACAAAACCAGCGACCAGCAACAAGTGAAAAACGCACGCAGGCCAAACAGCCCTTAAGGGGTGTATTTTTTTCGAATTCATGACCGTAGAGTTAAAATGAATTAATACCAAATAAGATAACCAACTACGCCACCAACTCATTCAGTGCCCTTAATGGGTATTTGTTTATCAATTCTAAAGAGGATTTACACTAAACATTCACTAACTACCCAAAAAATTACATTCAAACGAGTTATTGTAACTACTCAAAACAACTTCTCATTTCTAACTATTCAAAATAATTTCTCATTTCTAACCACTTATTTCTAATTATTCATTTCTAATTACATAAAATAACTTATCATTTCTGATCATTCATTTTTAACTCTTCAAAATAACTCATCATTTCTAATCATTCATTTTTAACTATTCAAAATAACTTATTTCTAATCATTTATTTTTACCTATTTAAAATAACTCACCGTTTCAAATTCACATCCAAACAATCTATTATCTAACTGTTCTACAAAAAAAAAAAAAAAAATTACATCAAAGTGAATTTTTTACTACACCTCCTTCCTAAAAAAAAATATATTCAAACAAATTATTATAAAAATCTCAATTTTCTAACTACTCAAAATATTTTATCCAAAATTTCATCCAAACACCTCAATGACCAAAAAATCTCATGTTGATTTTTAAAGTTGATGCATTTTTTAGTTGTCCATATGTGGTTGATCACTCCAGCGTTATCTCAATTGAGCCAGGGCCATTTCTCTAGCTCGCACACTGATTCTCTCTCAGCCTTTTTTCCGCCATGGCTTTCTCTGCAACTCTTTTCAACAACTCATTCTCACACCTCAATCACTTCCCTCAAAAATTTACAACAAACCCACTCCGTCTTCAACCCATTCGAGCTGTAAAATCCACTGAACCAGACAAACAAGTTACGCAGACCAAAACCCAGGATCCTCCCGATGCTGAGTCTGCAACTCCAAGCTCCACCGCCGCCCCCGCCGCCGCAGCTCCCAAGGTTCCCAAGAAGCCTCTTTATTCCAGTGAGTTTCTTTTGCTATTTTGCTTTCATCTATTGGGGTTTTGATGATTCGTTTTTAGATTTTAGATTGTTGTTTTCTTTTCTTTTTTTTTTTTTTTTTTTTTTTTTGTGGTTTTTGTAGTGAAAAAAGGTCAAGTTTTGGGAGTTTATAAAGAGAAGTATCTTAATAGTGTTAATGTAAGTGGTTTTCTCGATTCTTTTTGTGGTTATGAATTATGATTGACATTTCTGCAAGTTTGTTCATTAACCCTCAAAATTTATGAATTCAATGAAAAGTTAGGAGAACCCTTCATGATTTGCTTCATTGCTTGTTATTTGTGTTTTTGTAATCTTTATACCTTCAAATCAGCTATATACACCCTTTGTTATGGCATAGACAAATCTAACCAAAGAAGTTGAAGTTTATGGTTTGGTGGTAGGAGGGAAGACGGAAAGAAAAGAAGGAAAGAGAAAATCAACCCCCAAATGAACTTTAACCATTAATGAATATACAAGAACATATGAACATGTTGATTAAATACAAATAAAGTTGTCCCACTTTGGTTAGATAAGGGGAATATCATAGGTATATAAGTGATGACAACCATCTCCATTAGGGTTAGACCTTTTGGGTGAAATCAAAAGAAAAATCATGAAAGTGTATGCCCAAAGTGGACAACATCATACCAATGTAGAGATTTGCATAGGGTTGTCATCCTTATCAATTGCTATCAAAGTCATACCCCAAACTTAACCACGTCGGTAGAACACTCCAGTGTAGGACAAAGAAGTTTGGAGCCTGGATACATAGTCATGGCGAAAATTTGTGATAGCTTTATTACACTCAGGAGAAGAGGAGTTTAGTCTGGATATGAGCTAGACGAATTGACTAGCGTTGTACTATTAGGGAAGAAGAGTTAGTTGGATATGTAGCCTTGGCGGAAATATGTTTTGTTGGGCTAGCGGTTTATTTTTAGGAGAAGAGGAGTTGGTTTGAATGTCAACTAGATGGATTGGATTCTTAGGTGCCGAACACAAAAGAGAAGTCCACGTAGAGGCTCGGTGGAACTTTGTTTAAGAGGAGGATTGCTGGAGTACAATAGTTGCCTCACATTGGGTTAGATAAGGGGAAAATCTTGGGTATATAAGTGATAAGAACCATCTTCATTGGTGTGAGGTCATTTGGGTGAAACCAATAGCAAATGCATGAAGGTGTATGAGCAAAGTGGACAATATCATATCTATCTGGAGATTTGTGTAGGGTTGTCATCCTTATCACATGCTTCTAGTTTGGGTTCATCCGAGGAAGTTAATAGCCTGTAGACTATGGAAAATCCTCTTGCTTACTGGATAAGTGAGCTGTCTTTGAGTAATGCTTCTTCTATCACAGCTAGAAACTCTAACCATTCTACTTTTCATCTTCGAAGCGTGACTGGAACAGTATGGCTACAACAGGTTAATATAGAATGTAAGGCCCTGGGTTAGATAGTACTTGAATATGGCTACAATGGATTCTATCTATCTCTGAAGAAGTTAGGCTCCAATTGTACAAGTATTTGAACGGAAGGGTAAAAAGGGGAATGATGCCACGCGTACTTTGTAAGGAGTGAGTAAATTATATAACCATTATGAGTTGGCCTAGTTGTCAAAGAAGGTCTTGGGAATTAAAAAAGTTATGTGTTCAATCCATGGTGGCCACTGGCTAGACACAAAGAAAGTTACAAGCATATAGGAGTCTGGGAGCACGACACAAAGAATGTTGAAGGTTTGGATGGAATTGATGGAAAGGGTAACTGGAGACATGATCTACTTTCTGAAAGGCACAAGGACTGAATTTCATTGATGACTGTTGTATTGGGAGACTGAGAATAGTTGAACCTGACGCGACATAATTGATCTCAGGAGAAAGATGGGGAACTAAAAGATGATACTCCTTTTCCGATGAACGCTCTCACATTGAATCATGCCGATCCAGAAATATCCTCGGATCTCCACGATAGAGAGCAAAGAATACACTGTAGAAGTCGACCAGAGATACAGAGGAAGCAGAATAAGAATAACAGAGACTACTAGGGACAGAGCTTTTTTCTTGTCCATTCAATGGGCCACTCTGCATTGGCTCAAAAAATGCTTCAAGGCCCTTATAAATGTAAATCTCAACCATAAATACTTCATGAACTCTCGTGCGGATGACTATACCATTTGGGTTGAAAAGATAAACAGTAGGAAAGGTTATTTCGCAGAGATTATGAAGATTGATAACAATGGCAGGCGCAATAAATTGGTGGTTCCCATTGGTGACGATAGAGGGGGTTGGCGTACTTTTCATACTTTCATTGAAGGCTCTACTGCACCAGTCAATACTGCGAATCACTCGACGACCAACGTGACCACGCCATTACTTCCTACTCTCGTTCCAACTGCCATTAATGAAGCTTTAACTATTAAGGAGACAGAGGGGAAAACAGGGGACAGTTATTTCGACGACAAGTTGAAAAGCAAACAGAGGTCTTCGTATGCCTCTGCCTTGACTAAAGGTAAAAACCGAGCGGTCGTCCATCATGTCATTCTGCGAAAACTTAATCAACACTCTAAGATCTCAAACAACTCTGTCGGATCCTCTACTCTAGTTGAGAACGTGAAAAAGTCATTGTGGGTTTATCGGCCAAAGGAGGATAAGAGTAATCAATCAAAGATGACTATGGATCCGTCCATTGTCACACAGAGATTCTTTTCCCCAGATGCTCCCGACTCCTTCCATTATGCAGAGTTCGGACATCCTCCGACGAGCCACAACCCGACGATCGTTTCTTCAACACAGAGTCCGCCGACGATCATTGACAGAGGAACATTGTTTAAAGAGCTGGCCGTACAATGTCGTCAGATCTCTGCTGTTTCGAGCCACACCCCACCGGATTTCCAGAAGAAAGGTACGAATTGCGACTATATGGGCCCTACTATACTGACCTCCAATAAATACCATCCCTTGACCGAACCTCTCTCCTTCATTAACCAAAATGTCAACCCATTACCCACTGGATATTCATCTGATCCTGGCCTACATTATTAAAAAACAAATTAAACCCATTTCAATCAACCACAAATCTGTCTTCTTTGTCCCAGGAACTAAATCATCAACCAACCCTCCTTTTCTTGTCATATCAGACACCGAGTACATTTCCTCACCCTATCCATCTTCTCCATCTCATTCGGACCGACCTGTTCCCGCCCCATTACAGATCGCTTATCCATCTACGAACAGTCAATCTTTCTCTATGGATAACACAAAGGATTATTATAAAAGTCACCGTACCAAGATTGA
>JBBMKA010023967.1:0-27189 GCA_037833695.1 Sechiopsis laciniata | reverse complement strand
GTCCCAAGTTACCTGGTGGAAAAAACCACAGAAAATAAGGGTGAGTACAAAGGCACTCAGTAAGAATCCCCAACCGGAGTACAGTACGAAACAACTCGTCATCTAGCAAATCAAGTACACAAGCAAATGGTTACCAGCACAGAACCCTGGGACACAATGTCCAACAACTCTTGGGTCTTTGGAAGTCTCTAACTTCAGGCCAAGTGGTCAGCTAAAAAAATGACCCTGAACAAGAAAACTCTCGAGGGTCTCTACCCTCGGCCTAAGGGACCGTTCACAAACAGTTGGTCCTGGGACCGTTCACAAACAATTGGTCCTGAGGGACCGTTCTCAAACAGTTGGTCCTGAGGGACCGTTCTCAAACAGTTGGTTCGAACACGTACAAGAGATCGTTCACAAATAGTTGGTCCGAACAAGTACAAAGGACCGTTCACAAACAATTGGTCCGAACACATACAAGGGACCATTCACAAACAGTTGGTCCGAACAAGTACAAAAGACCGTTCATAAACAGTTGGTCTGGTCTCAGCCTCTAGATGATGACATCCTCACAAATCTATCTAAGATCACCCATCCCCTGTTTCCTAACAAACAAACACGCTTCACAACAAAAACCTTAGCATGGTACTACATGTGAATATAACAACAAACATGCTAGCAGAAAAGATTAGCCAAGAAATTCCTATGCACTAGTATGCAAGCAACAGAAAAACAGGCATACGAGAAAGCAATCAGAGAAGTCTCGCAGGGTCCACAAACCCCGACAAGGAATCCTTACCTGGAAAACAAGCAGATAATTCTAACAGATAAAAAGTGCTCCTTGAGCTGCAGACCAACAACCTAGCAGATAAAATACAAATAACTAATTAATAACTAGCAGCTAAACGGAAACAGGCAACTAACACACACAAGGCTCGGGGGAGAAAATTACCCAAACCGAGGAGGACACAAGCCCTCGGACACAAGGCTGCTCGGCTGCGGTCATGCAGCAGCTCTCAGACAGGGCTGCAAAGCTAGGCTCGTCGGATGCGCTGCTGCGTGCGGTCGAAAGCGAAGGGCGTCTGCGACGCTCGGCACTGGAGTCTACTGGGCGGAGGGCGAAGCCGAGCACTGGGGCGAGCGTGCGGCAGATCTAGCGAAGGCGCGGGTGCTACTGCGAGTGCTGGCGACGTACGATCGGTGGGGGGTGCATGCGCGCGGGGTGAAGGCAATCGAGTGAGCTAGGCGAGGCGCGTGGAGGCGAGCTGCTGTCTGGAGGTCTCGGTCTAGGAGAACCTCGCAATCTATTATTGGCGAAACCCTACAACCGCACACCTTGATCATTGATCATTCACGTATTTATAGGTGTCTATCTTCCTTATAGCCCAAGTAAGATCTTTAAAAGATTTTCAGAATGAGCAATTATCTTTTATGGTAAATGAAGACAATCTTTCTATATTTTCTATGGGATGTAAAGTGATCCTAAATCCTGCACATGAAACACTATATCACTGAAACTTTGGTTCTTGATATGCTATTGCTCAAAGCATCGGACGTTATCTAACTTCTTATACAAAAAGCGATTAATCTTTTCTAGTTTGATCTTTTAAGCTCGTTAAACTCTTTATGCATAAATTATGTATTTATCTCTAGTTTTAACAACATTCTAACTCTAGAATATGTTTATTTAATGCACAGATTGTCAAAATGTGTTAGAACTAAGACTTAAATAATTATATTATTTAGAGTTATCAAAACGCATGTTTGCAAACTTAGCCAGTAAGATAAGCCAAATCCTAAACCGCATACAATAGTTACAAATACAAATCCACAATGTAGTATCTCTTGGAAACAAAGGACATGCTAAAAATGAAAAATAAAAAGAAAAGACATTTCTAATTGGGTTCCACTTTTGTTGAAAGAGTGTATCCACCACTGTAATCAAAACCATTTTGGTCATTAGTGTCCCTTTTTGTTGCAGGATCAATATAGGGATGCCTTGGAGCAGTTTTGGAAGTCCCAAATTCACTTGGAGATGAGGACGCATATGTATTGTTGGTACTTATTCCATCATTTTGCAAAATGCTCTCAATTTCCTTGGCCACTTCACTCATTGTGGGACGCTCTGCAGCTATTTCTTCAACGCATCGCATTGCCAACTCTAAGAACCTTCCAAGCTCAATGATAGTTGTTGTGTTGTTTATTATGGTTGCATCTATTATTTGTTTTAAACCGTAATATTCTTCTTCATTTTTGTTCATCAACATGTGCACCTCACGAACTACATACTTTCCTCTTTCAATAGGCAGCTTAGCGGTTAATAGTTCCAGCATCACCACTCCAAAGCTATATACATCACTTTTATCAGTCAATTGTTGAGTCATGTAATATTCTGGATCCAAATAACCCTACAAATGAAATTACATGGACAATCATTATAATGAAAGTATGTATAGAATGAAACGTCTTACGTAAAAGACAATTATCGATGAAACTAGTAACATCTCTGCATCTTTTCAATACAAAATTCTCAACTTAGCCCATTCAAAGTGCACTTAGATTAATCTCATGGTATAGTGCACCGACCCTACAATATTTGTTGTCAAGGAAATTGTATGAAATCAATTTCTAGATAGGTGGCCACCTTGGATTGAACTCTTAAATCCTCAAGACCCATAATTTTCTTTCAATGGGTTTTCATTCTTAAATTGAGAATATTCGTTTAAGCCTTATGGAATTTGATACCATATTAGATAAACATCTTAAAATCAACTAATGAGACCTCTATAGATTTTTCTAATATGGGACTAACAATTTCAATAAAAAAAATGTTAATTACTTGCATATATGAAATACCGATCTCTATAGACCAAGATATGATCATCCCTATGCTACATCATGGTCAATAATTTATGGTAAAATATACTTGATGATACAATAAATCATTATGCTTAACTACTTACCAATGTTCCTTTAACTTGAGTAGAAACGTGTCCCTTTTCACTGTCTGAGAAAAGCTTGGATATGCCAAAATCTGCAACTTTTGCATTTAAATGTTCATCCAATAGAATGTTTGTGGACTTAATGTCTCTATGGATTATGGAAGGACTAGCAAGTTCATGTAAGTATGTCAATCCGCTGGCAGACCCAAATGCAATATGAAGTCTTCTCTTCCAATCAAGAAAAACACCAGATTTTCCTGAATATAATGTTGTAAATTTTATTTACAGTGACACATTCAAATTCAGGACACCTGGTGGTGTAAATAAAACCTCAATCCATGAACTAAGTATAGCACACAAGGGGCAAGACTTTCTACCTTGCACAAATCATCCTCCAATCATTTACAATCTGGTGTAAAGAAACATCACTAAATTGAGGTGAGTTGATGCCCATAAAGAGACATTATATCGAACTAAATTTTGCACCACCTCCTATTCTTGATCTATTGTCAAAGATTCTTGTATTACATTACATTGAACGCATACATGGAGATTTCGTCTTTCTACGGTTCGAGAATTGAAAAAAATGATTCCTAGAGTTGAGACTAAGAGGAATGTATAAACCAAAGCTTCTATAGATTTGAGAGTTGAAGAGCTACAGCAACTAATCAGTCAACCGGTTGAATAAAGAGTTCTTTCAACCTCTAAAGAACTCGGTAAAATAGCCAAGTAACTTTGATCGAAAAGAATTTATAGAATCCTTCCCTTATCGGTCCTTTTTTAACTCTTAAAAGCATACTATCGGCCGGAAGAAATTGTAGGGTTTTTAGGAAAAATGTATGTATACTTTATTCTCATCTCAATAATACATGACTATATATTACAAGATATTAGACCTAAAAAGGAAAAATATGACCTAAGAATAAAATCTACTCTAAATATGGAAAATGTATAAATGGAATAAAATCACATAATTATACACTCCACCTCAAGCTGGGTTATAAATGTTGTACTAGCTAAGCCTGGAGTTGAATTCTTCAAAGGGTGTATTTGGCTATGCTTTGGTGAAGATATAGATAACTTGGTGACGGGATGAAACATAGATCAATTCCACAATAGTATTGTTGACCTTCTCAAAGATGAAATGTTGATCTATTTTTATATGTTGTTTTATCACGCTGAACAAGACACTTTGTAATGTCTATGCAAATTGAATATCACAAAAAAATTTAACTAAGTTTTGAGTTTTAACTTTTAGTTATATTAAAAGTTTCTCTTCTCAAGGCCAGAGCTCAATACTCAGCTTCAACACTGCATCTTGATACAACAACTTATTTTTTACTTCTCCATGTAACTTATTTTTTACTTCTCCATGTGACTAAATTGCCTCAAACATATGAACAATATCCCGTAGTGAAATTTCGGTCAATTAATTCACCAGCAAAACTAGCATTAGTGTAGAGTTTTACATATTTATTTAAGGACTTTTTAAATAGTTAAACTAGCATTATGACTCTATTAAAATATGGTTAGTTTTTTCATTCTTTTTAGGGATAGCTTTCAAGGTATTAAGCAGTAAAAAAAATGAAAACTTACCAGGTCCCTTTTTGGAGATAAATAATTTAAACACCTCAACAGATTTGAGGAAACGTACCAGATAGGCTATCTCTCAGTGTTCCATTAGGCATAAATTCATAAACAAGCATCTGTTCTCCTTGTTCAAAACAAAATCCTACAAGGCCAAGAAGATTCTTGTGATGAACTCGTGAAAGCAGTTCAATTTCTGTCTTGAACTCAAGGCCACCCTGTTTTGATCCTTGTTGAGCTCTTTTGATTGCAACTACTTGTCCGTCCAAAAACATTCCCCGATATACCTACCAAGGATGATGACAATGCTAAGAAAATACAAAAAAAAATTGAACAAGAAAAAAAAAACCGAAAATGAGAATCAGGAAAGAAGTAACAATCAGTATACATTTACCTTGCCATATCCTCCAGATCCTATCTCATTTCTCATGGAGAAATTATCTGTGCATTTTCTAAGTTCATCATAAGAAAACCATCTGGCTCCCTTCAATTGTGGTGCACCTCCATTATCCTTTCCACTTGGTTCCCAATAAGCTATAAAATTAGTGTTCCTTAGACAAACATTGAATATTTGTGATCAATATGGTGATAAAAGCAATGGCTAACATCACTTACCCAATGGCTGACTCAATCCAATAGCCTTTTTTGCATGTTTTATTTGGAGAATCGCATATATTCCAACTATAATGAAGCCAAGAATGAGAAAGGCACAACCAATAGCTACACCAATGATCAATCCAATCCTTGTTGAAGTTGTCTCATCCGTGTCTTAAGGCATTAATGCTTTTTTTGATAAGTTCATCATATATAGTCATAAACATTTTTATGTAGAATCATTACTAAGATTAATTTACCTGAAAAACAGTAGGGAGATGCAATGAAATAAAATGGCCCAAACTCTTTGGGAGGTTTGGCAGTTTGATGATTCAATTCAAACCCAATCCTCTGAATATCCGACCTGCTAAAATACTTTCCGTTCGGTGGAAAAAGAGAAACCTTCATCTGAAGATAATCTCCAGTATCAAAGAAAGGAGATTGAATAGAAACAGAACCAGGTGTAAGCTTCAGGTAGGTCCAAAGAAATGATTCCAGTATGTTAAACAAAGTGGAATTGGATAATTCCCTTAGCGGGGGTGCTCTAAAGTATAAAGTTCCTTCAAATGGGTAGGCACATTCACAACTCTGAGGGTTTAATTTCTCATCAGAAGGACACTGCTTATTTCCACACATAAAAAGGCTTGTAAAATAAGACTTCATATTATGTCCTTGACGCTGGCAATAGTTCATAGTTGAGAGGGTGCCATCACTACACACAGGATTCCCTATTAGCCTAAAACAAAAGTAACATTCATATGAATAAAGGGAAGCAATAAAAAACAACAAAATGATTTTGATTTTGCTTACATCAAAGTTTTGGTATATTTTGGATCAATGGTAAATTCAAAGATATTGTTACTTTGCAAATCAACCAGCTCCAACTGTTGGCTAATTTTGTAACCCATATTTAATGTCCCATTGAGTGCATTGTTCTTCAGTTTTCTGAAACGAGTTTTCAAAATATTAAACTGATATTTTTCTTGCAGTTCATGATTCAACTTTTCCTATTGAATCAAAGCTTACATTTGTTGTATTTGTGGTAAGCTAAAGACTCCTTGTGGCACAGGTCCTTGCATTGACCCATGTTCAGCAACCCTAGAATCGTGTTAAAACAAACATTGACCATTCGATATCAAACATTGCAAAAATGATTCATACAATAAGCTCTAGAGCTAACATATGAACTTACAGAGTGGTGAGTAGTTGTAGATTTGAGAACCAATCCGGAGCTATCGATGAATCAAATGAGTTGTTACTAATGTCCCTGTAAAGAAAAAACAAAAATGAACTAGTACTACATGATCATAATGGGAATGAAAGCTCCTTGTTATATGCTTAATATTGGAAATAAATAACAAAATAAAATAACAGAAGAATGAAAGTATTTGACAACAAAAGAATAAGTTTTGAGAGAATGAGTTGATTGATGTGTTGATTATTCTCAAAAAGCTTAACTAATAACCTAAAATAGCTAGTTGAATGAGTAAACTATTGCATACGATTAATAATTATAACAATAAAGAAATTAAATGGTGAAGACTTGATCAATTTGTTAACACTCGTCCTTTGATCAAGGATTGCAGACTCTATTTCTTCTCAGATTGTGTTTAATTTATCTATTGAAAGAGTTTTGGTGAAAATATCAGCCAATTCATCATCTTGACTTTGGCAATGTACTAGATTTACTTGACCCTTTTGTTGAACTTATCTAACAAAGAATAATTTGATGCTGGAATGCTTGGTTTTTTCATGAAAGACGAGATTTCTTAAAATCAAAATTGAAGCTTGGTATCATTAAATATCTTTGTAGCTTCAATCTGTCTCTACTCGTATGTATGCCAACAGTTTCTTTAGCCATAAGACTTGATTTATTGTTGTTGCTGCTACAAATACTTTTTATGGAGTGGATTGTGTTATTTAATTTTTCTTTCTCGAGCACAAGAAGAATACATATGAGCCAAAGCTGAAATAATACGAAGTTGTGCTTCTCTTCTCATCAATTGATCCTCCATAATCATTGTCATAGTAGCCAATAAGATTAAATTCTTGATTCTTCTTAAATCTTATCCCATAATTGATGCATTTTCTAGCCTTTTTTAGATGAAACTACTAAGGACATCCTAATAGTGTCAAGTCCTTCGACTAGCCTAAAAGTATATGCGTAGTTAATACCAAAAATTTGAGCATAGCCTTTTACTACTAATTTGGCCTTATGGTTATTGACAGAACCATCTTCATTGCTTGGTTATGTAAACCGTGCTTACTAAATTACGCTCTCTGGTGGTCGGTCAACCATTACCCAAGTTTCAATCTTTTTTATCATGTGCAACTCCTCCTCCATGGTTTTCCTCCATTTATCATCCTCAAGAGTTTCCTCTTTATTATGAGGTTCACATAGAGCTAGTGATCTTTATAAGAAAGATTGTTTATAATTTGAGGCATGATTCTTGAATTTTTCCACAGGCTAACTAAAGTAAACATCTCTTGAAATTGACATTTTCTTAATTGGAGGGTGGTATACTTTGTAAGCCTTTGAAGAATAGTTTTACCTTAAAAAGATATGTGAAATGACCTTCTTATTCAATTTATTTTTTTGTGATGCACGATATGAACATAGCATACACAACCGAACACTATAAGAAAATTAAGTGAAGGTTTCTTACGATGCCATGCTTTGAATGGATTGTAGTTACTCAAAACTCTTATTGGAAGCCTGTTCTAAATGAACACTGCTGTGTTGGAGGTCTCTACCCAAAATTCCTTTGATAACTTTATCTCATGGACCATACACCTTGTTATATCAACAGCTGAACTATTTATTCTCTCACTCCCTCCATTTTGTTGTGATGTGTATGGAGTAGTGAGATGGTGCTCGATTCTTTCCTCGTGACAAAAAATAATTGAATGTTGTTGAATTGTATTTTTTTCCATTGTCTGTCCTAAAGATTTGAACATTATAACTGTAATCTAGAGCTTGTGACTAAAGAGTAATTGCAATTTTTTATTAGAAGAGGCATTGTCTTTATATAGAGTACATAATAACCCTAATGGGCCTAATAGGCCTGAATGTAGGAAAGCAGTAAACTATACAAGATACATATTATACATATAACTCTAACACTCCCCCTCAAGTTAGAGAAAATATGTCTATCATGCCCAGCTTGATGCAGAGGTATTTTATGTGGGCTCCATTTAGCGCTTTGGTGAATGTATCATCTAACTGTTTCCAGTCTTCACATAACTCGTCGAGATCAAACCCTGCTGCATCTTTTCTCAAATAAAATGATAGTCAACTTCAATGTGCTTAGTTCTTTCGTGAAACACTAGATCCAAGGCAATGTAGATAATTGCTTGATTGTCACACCATAATCTTACAGGTACCATAGTTTTCACTCCGATCTCATCCAGTAACTAAACAAGCCATACTATCACACATGTTACTTGTGACATAGCCTTGTATTCTACTTTAACACTCGAACGGGACACCACATTTTGTTTCTTACTCTTCCAAGATAGTAAATTTACTTCCATGAACACATAGTACCCTGAGGTCGACCTCCTATCTTCCTTGGAGCTTGGCTATTAAGCATCCGAAAAACACTAAATATTGGAGTGTCCATGATTTTCGTACAATATACCCCTTCCAGTAGTAGGCTTCAGATAGCTTAAAATCTATTTCACGGCTGTCCAATGATCTACTGTGGGAGATGAAATAAACTGACTCATTATACTCCAAGAGTATGATATATCTGGTCTTGTGCTATCAAATAGTTCAGTTTCCCAACCAACTTCCTGTATCTTTTAGGATCAGAAAAGGCACCTCCTTCTTTGAAAAGTTGTTGGTTTGGTACCATCGGAGTACTACATGGTTTCACACTTAACTTTCCTATTTTGGTCAATAAGTCAAGAACTTACTTTCGCTGAAACAAAAAGATTCCCTTCTTACTTCTCATGACTTTAATACCCAAGAAATGCTCCCAAGATCTTTAGTACTAAACTGGCTATGAAGGAAGGTCTTCAATGAAACTATCCTAGAATCATCACTTTCAGTAATCACAATATCATCAACATACACTATAAGTAACACAATCCAGCGATCAGACCGGCGATAGAACACAGAATGATCTGAAAAGAACTCTGCATTCCAAACTTCTCAAGAGCTTGACTGAATTTAAAAAACCATGCTCGTGGACTTTGTTCAACCCATACAAAGATTTACAGAGACGAAAAACTTGGCATTCTCCCCTTGAGCAACAAACCCAGGTGGTTGCTCCGTATATACCTCCTCTAGGCGATCACCATTCAAAAATGCATTTTTAAAATCAAGCTGATATAGTGGCTAATCATTAGTAGCAGCCTAGGAAATAAACAACCAAATTGACGTCATTTTCACAATAGGTGAGAAGGTTTCACTATAATCAACTCCATACGTCTAAGCATACCTGATAGCTCTCAAATAGAGCGTATTTTAAGCTATCTTAGTTTGCATTATTCTAGAATTAAAGGGGAAAAGCAAGCGCTAATAGAAGAAATGCGATGAAATAACTTAAAAAATCAGCATGCATTCATAAGGTGGCATCGGAAGCATAGTTTCCCGTTTTTAGCATAAATCTTGAGTAAACTGTGCCTAATCAATGCTAATGGCAGGACATATTAAGCTACACCGCTTAAAGGACAGTCAGCGCGAATGATGACCGCAACACAAATAGGAGCGAATTCAAAATGAAAACACGTTCGGAAAAGACACGCCAACAAGGAAATAATCGAGAGTCAATCAGTAATCAAGGCGACGTTAATCAAATAAATTCTAGTTGAAATCAATGGATCCTACATTAATGAAGATTCCACAGCTCACCTCAACTTTATAAATACCAAGGCAGTGAGCCAAGAAAGGTGAGCTAGTCTGTTGGCCATGAAGCCTATCGCGGACAGAAGCAAATGGTGGTGTCGTTGGAGTCGATGACAAGGGGACTGCACATCTTCAGCCGTGCCAATTCTATTTTACTTTTTTATTAGGAGTAGCTTGTAGTTTTGAACATTTCATAGTTGCAATAAAATCATCTGGTTTAACTTTTATTTTATGTTTATTCCTATGGTTGCGTTGTAGGAGTTTATGTTTACTATTCATGAATAGAAATTTGCTAGAAGCGTAGGTCATTAAGTTTTACACTGCTGCATGTTACTATATATATATATATATATATATCTGTGTGTGTGTGTGTGTGTGTGTGTGTGTGTGCGCACGCGCGCGCGTCGATTAGCTACCTAATCATGTACCTTGTGGTGAGTTCGGAAGAAGGAACCGCATGTTGACCTAGTATGCTACATTAGGTTGTGTGAAAGTCCTTACTAAATGTTTGCGTTACCCTGTTGCTAAGTATGGAGTTCACACTGGAAGCTAGCCCTGCCATAGATCATTAAGTGCGACACTACTTATTTGTTAGGGAAGCAAGACTCTCTTTGGCTAGTTCGCGAACTTAGAATTTTCTAGGATTGTTAGTTAGCATTACTCATTGCATCATATTTATTTTCAGCATCATATTTATTTACATATTCAATTTCAACCAAACCACAACAACTCATACACTCATGCTTTACTTTTCTGCACAACTTTGTCTTAATAGTGTTAGCTCTAGACATCAATCCCTATGGGATCGATAAATTTATATACTTATTACTTGCTGCAATTCCCAACCGCGTATACTTGCGCGTAAGTGATTCCGAGTTACACTTAGCATAAGTTGACTTTGAATTAATTACTGTACATTATATTAGCATCAGAATCGCACCCATCAATACCCCTTAGCAACCAGGCGTGCTTTGATTTGTGCAACGGAGCCATCAGAGTTCATCTTGACAGCAAATATCCACTTACATCCGATCGTCTGTTTCCCTTCAGGACGAGCTACTAGTTCCCAAGTTCCATTAGCATCCAACACAATCACCTCCTCTACCATGGCCTGGTGCCATCCAGAATGGGACAATGCTTCCCCAATGGTTTTAGAGACAGACACAGAATCAAGTGAAGTCAAAAAAGAGAAAGATGGTGATGATAATTGATGTACACAAATGAGGAAATAGGATATGTACAAGAATGCTTACCTTTATGAAGAGCTATAGGTAAGTTAAGATAATCACTAGGTTGCAAGTCAGATGACGAAGAGCTCACAGGTTTGGGGCACAGGTGGACAAGATGGAACAAGGAGCAATGAAGGTAAGTCAGAATCATTAAACAAGGAGACCAATCATATATCAACATATCATCCTCCACAGGTGAGAACTGGACAAAGAACTGAATGGTGTATCCTAAAAAAAAATAACATAAAAGGAAACAACATACCGATTAGTGCTTGGGCAATAACAATGATAACCCTTTTGGACCCGAGAATACCTAAGGAAGATACATTTTAAAGACTTTGGGTTGAACTTAGTCCGGTGAGGATGAACATCACAAACAAAATACGTACGCCCAAAGATTTTTGGAAAGATATGAAACATTTCTTTAGACGGAAACAAGACCTGGAATGGGATTTTATTACTGAGGACAGAAGATGACATTCGTTTAAAGACAAAATACGTTGTGGTTATAGCATCGACCCAATTTTTTTTGGAAGGTTCATATGGAAGGACAGGGCCCTAGCTATTTCAAGTAAATGTCTGTTCTTACTTCAGCCACTCCATTTTAAGATGGAGTGACTACACAAGTCGATTGATGGATAATACCCTTTTCACTGAGAAATGAACTGGGGATACTTGAAAGTATTCACCTCCATTGTCAGTACGCAACACTTTGATAGACATATTAAATTGATTACGAATTTTAGCATTAAAAGTACAAAAATGAGAAAATAACTCAAAATGATTTTTCATTAGATAGACCCAAGTAAGACGAGGAAAGACATCAATAAATGTAACAAAATAGTGAAACCCTATTTTAGACACAACGGGACTTGGACACCAAATATCTGAATATACTAACTCAAATGGAGAGTTAGCTCGTTTATTAACCCTAGGACTAGAACTTAAATGATGGAACTTTTTAAAATCACAAGACTCATAAATTAAAGATGACATCTTATTAAATTCAAGAAACAACTTCTTCAAGACAGACAACGATGGGTGACCCAACTGATAATGAACCTCGAATAGAGTTAAGCCAACTCATCAGTCATAACTTATCACTAGATGCAAGCTAGACTGTCTGAAGCCATTGATTTTGATACTGTAAATTCCTACAATCTCTCTTGATATGCCCTGGTTTATGGCAATAATAATGGGTCACTTCTCCTCGAATTTCTAGACGCCTGCTTTCATTACTCGGATCTTCACGTCGATCATAACCAGATTTCACAAGAGTATTCATATTCCTCCCACCCCATGAGTCATTCCATTCAATCAGAGCACTATTCGATGATATGACTGACACTTCTATAGAAGTCGCTTCGGTGTGTTAGAGTCTTCGAAACACATCATCCAAGGTCAGAAGCTCAATTCCAAATAAAATCTGAGATCTTGTGGCTTCATATTCTGGTCCAAGACCCTTCAGAAAGCTGATAACCCCATCTTTTCTCTATGAGCCTGTTGTACCGCAATATCAACGCTAAAGGGCTTTAGAGAGTTCAACTCAGCACCATTCTTCTTGTGTCTAGTGTAATAATTCTTCAGGGACTCTCCATTGTGATCTACATGAAAATAAGACGTGTAGCGTCGTATGTTTTTGTGACTTACTTCTTTTAAGAATAAAAAAATTCCACGAACTTCATGAGTTCTTTTACTGTAAAACAATGGCTCACCAAGTCCACGATCTCATCGTTCATTGAGTTCGTGAATCTGGTTGTATAGACGTGCATAATCTCGATCCCACCGCTTCTATTCTGCCTCATCAATAGGTGGTTTTTCGTCAATATGAGCCTCCATCTCATTACTCGGTAAATGAATCTTAATCTTCCCACTCCAATCTAGGTAATTTAAACCATTCAACTTGCGCTTCATAATTTCCATCGAATGAAAGATTACACTAGTATGCTTATTTTCAGCCATATTCACTTAAATTAAACAAATAGGGCAAGAAATAGACTCAAAATAAGCAAAAAATAGTACTTAAAAAAAGCAGATCTGAAAATAGTAGCAAAAGGTGCCTAAAACAACGTCCAATCATCAATCCCAAGACAAACCAATACCCAACACCAAAAATGAAATACTCAAACCTATAGATCTTGTTGTCCCGCACAAAACCCAACAAAAAACACTCCGATCGGAGTTGGAATGTGCCACCACGCGTGGCTGCAAGTTGGTGGCAGTCAAACTACTCTGGTGACTATTGCAGACTAAAGGCTGGTCGAAATCCTTTGATATTTAGATAGATTGTAGATCGGGATGTGGACTACTGGATTCTGGCAGCCATGGCGCTCTAAGGACTTTCCGGCAGCGGTCTGACAATGACGGCGACCCTCTAACAACTCCCTTGACTAACAAAAACCCAATGCTATGTTACCATATAATCAAGATCTTGGGACTAAAGAGTCGTTGCTCTTTCTTATTATAAGAGGCATTGCCTTTATATAGAGTACATAATAACCCCAATGGGCCTAATAGGCTTGAATCTAGGAAAGCAATAAACTATACAAGATACATATTATACATATAACTCTAACAACAACCACTCAGATTTTTCATCAAATTATTGAATTTCCATAATACCTCAGGAACATCTAACTTGAGCTTCAAAAAATAGATTCAGCACATTCGAGCTAAATCGTCAATGAACATGATTAAATAAATACTACCTTGCAAGGAGGGAGTTTTATGAGGTTCAGCCACATCAGAATGAACACATTGTAACTTCTTTATGGCTCTTAAATTTAACATCAGAAAGGGCTTTCTACTCATTTTCCAAAGTTACATGCACTAGAGTCTTAGATAACAGTTGTAAGCTTAGGTAAACCTTTAGATAAATCTTTCTTCTTCAACTCTATCATTCTTAGAAGTTAGTAATGACATAGTCTTTTGTGCTAGTTTCTGTTTCAATTGACTCAGTAAGATATGATGTAGTTTCCTTCTCACCTTGGTTGAATGAAATTTTTTTACCTATCCTTTGAACTTTTATAATTTCTTCTCCAGATTCGTTGTAAACATGACAGTACTTATTCTCAAATGTGATTTTGAACCCTTTTGCAACTAGTTGCCCTACAGTTAATAGATTTTTATCTATGTCTTGAACATAAAGAACATGATTGGTACCTTGATGACTCTTAAATAGAGTCATAATTCTTGCTATTCTTGGATCATTGTTTGTAGTTATTATTTAAAATCCAGTGCGAAAACGGTAAGTATAATGAGAAAAAGGTGTAACTTGAAGAGATAAATTTAAGCGCGGAAAATGTCAGAATTAGCACACTTAGCGTGTATTTAGCAAAGCCTATGCAGATAAACTATTTTGTAGGTAATTGCGATGCGGGCTGAGAAGCAAAAATGCTCGATACATGCGTAGTGACATTCGGAGAAATGCCAAAGCACCGTAAATAAAAAAAAAGAAAGAATCAAATGACGGCAAGATGTTGACTAACCAGACACTAGAGAGACAAATTACATAAATCATGAGATTCTTCCCTTAACCACACAAACATAATTGGAGTATTCGTGCAAGGAAAGAGATCATACATAATTGGCAAGGAAAGAGATCGCATCGGCTGGTCTGTGCTTATTCTGAAATATTCGAAGGATGGTTATAAAAGGAGACCCTGTGTATATAAAAAGGAGAGAGAGATTTTACGGAACAAAGTTTATATTGTTTTCTCTATCAAAAACTCATTTCAATTCAGTAATACTATTTCAGCATGTTTTCTATGTCGTTATCTGTATTTCTTGTTTGTATGAGGAACTAATTTCGTTAGGGCAAGGCTAGGGAAAATGGTTAGTTTTAGCATGTGTTAAAGAAGAAATAGGAAGGGCGTAAGTAAGGCATGTTAACTAAAGCAAATCATCAACAGTAAGTGTCGACCGGCCATCCACATGCAGTATTAGGTTGTAATCAGAAGAGAAAATAACCTAAGTCTAGTTTGCATGTTTAGTAGGTTAGTATTAAGTCTTTAATACTCTAAATCGGAGTTTGGGAATAAACGCGTAACTACTGCATACATAGCGCCGACATAGCATTACATTAAGTCGCGGTGAGAATCGGGCTTGATGCAAACGGAAGCAGAAGCAGAAGTTTGTAGGGCGTAGTATGATAGTTACCCCTTACTGCATGTTTCTTTGATATCGCATTGCTATTACTTCCTATGAGTATCCTAGTCTAGCCTTATTCTCTCATAATCTATTTTACAACTGTTATATCTCTTTTACTCTTTCCAAACCAATCAATCACAACTACCATTATTTTATTTCTATCAATACTAAACATCACCTTAGATAAATCACAGTCCCTATGGAGATCGATATTTACTTATTACTTACTGCAAACCGCGTATACTTGCGCGAGTGGGCATTATTGCACCCAAGGAAACTAGGAATCAGCAACCATACCTATTTTGGTTGTTAAGGCCACAATACCTTTTACTTTGACATCAAGAAAACCATCATCGCAAATTCTGACTTTTCTGACTGCAAAAGCATCTAGGTCCTTGAATAAGACCTGTTGTAAGTCATATCGTTTGTGCAACTACTACCAATCAACCAGTTTTCAATGGTTACTAGTCAAGTAAAATTGTGCTACAAAGATTTGATCAACCTCTTCACTTTCATGGTAAGCGATCCGAGCTTCTTGTTTCTGAATTCTACATAATACCTCCCATGACCCAACTAGTTGAAGTTACTGCATTTTGCATCGGGTCTTCTTCAACATTTTAAAAGAAAATGTCTTTTCTTTCCACATGTACACATGATGGAAAAACCTTCTTCTGACATTTTCCTTTGCTTGAACTGTCATTAATCCCTTGTACTTGTTTTTTTGTTCATGAACCTTTTCTTAGCTGAAGCTTGAGGCTTTGTTGTCAAGGCTCCTTCAACTCAACTTTTTTCTCTTGATCCTGAAAAGAGTACAATAACTCTGACAAAGTGATTTTTTATAGATCATTTGTGTTCTCCATAGTTGTAAGAGATGTGGCATACTCTTAGGAATTGTGACTAGTATTTTTTCTACTAGTCGATTATCACGGAAGTCAATCCCAAGTAATATGATTTTGTTTGCTATGTTTGGCAATTTTTAAGAATACTCATTGATGGCTTTTGATTCATTCATCCTTTGCAACTCAAACTCTCAAACGAGATTGAGGACTTGCATTTTCTTGGTCTCCTCATTTCTTGAATACTAAGTCTTCAAGTAATCTCAGATAGCATTTGCTGACTTGAGACTCAATGTTTTGGTGAAGATAGATGTAGATACTGCAAGAAAAAATCTCTTTTGCATTAGACTTCCTAGTCTTTCTCTCTTGTTGGGTTTTCATTTGTGCCACGGTACGATTGTTCAGTAGTTCACACAAGTCATAGTCTTCTTCTATAGCTTCGCAGAGGTCTAAAGCATCTATGTATACCACCATCTAGATTTGATAATTGTCACCATAATAAATAGGTGGTGCAAGATGTGGAATGTTTAGTTGTCTATCCACTAGGTCCCTTAAGAATAATTTTGCTCTGATACCAGTTGTTGAAGATAAATAACAAAACAAAAGAACTTAAGAATGAAATTGCTTGACAACCAAAGAATAAATTTTGAGAGAATGAGTTCATTGATTTATTGATCATTCTCAAGACATTCTATAGTACTCTAAAGCTTAACTGATAAGCTAGAAAATAAGAAAACTAACTCAACAAAACAAACAAAAACCTACAAGTAACTTGTTGAATGAGTAAAGTAAATTGCAAAAGACTGGAACTTTTTTTTTTTTTTTGAGTAAAAAAGACTAGGAATTATAACAATAAAGAAACTAAATTGTAAAGACCTGATCAATGAACACTTACACGCAAGTCAGTGAACTCATATCAGTTAAGTTTGGCATTGGACCAGTCAACTTATTGTTGGCTAAATATCTGAAAGATGTACAGAAAATAAATAACCTTGATTAACTACTCATAAAAGAATGTCAATAAAAAATTAACGTAATCTTTAGAAGAGTACCCACAATTCATTGAGTTTTGCCAAGTTGTTCAGATTTGAAGGGACATGTCCTGTTAGAAGATTCCGATCAAGTCGACTGTTTCATATTTGAACAACCTTAGTAAGTTGTAGAGAAAAAAATTGTGTGAGAAAAAATTTAGTATAATAAATGCAAAGTAACTTGTACTCACAGAACCTCAAGGGTCTTAACAAGTCCCAATGTTGGAGGGATACTCCCAGAAAGTTCATTTCCATCAAATAATCTGATGAAATAAGTTGAGTAAGATTTAAGACAAGAGAATTACAGAACAGAGAGTTTTGAATTTCTATCTACTTACATGTGTATTAACACCATTTCAGAGCTAAACAGTTTAGGTGGAATGGAACCTGATAGATGGTTCTTGCTGAAATGACTGTAATTAACAGAGTAAACTTTAAATTAGGAGTGTAGATCTTGGAATTCCATTGATATGAGGTCTTTTGGGTGAAACAGAAAACAAAGTCAGGAAGGATTACGCTCAAAGCAAACAATGTCATACCAATATCGAGATCCTTTGTCGAGTGAGAATTAAAGATCCAATTTTGTAGATATATTTGGAAAAAAGAATACTCACAAGTGCTTAGCCCTGAGAAGGAGGTCCAAACCAGGAGATCCAGCAGGAGTTGAGACTGGGAGAGTACCTGTTAATTGATTGTCAGCCAGGTCAAACCATAAGAGTTTGGAGAGTTTTCCCAGAGATGGTGGTATGGAACCAGTGAAGTTGTTCGAATTTAAAGCCCTGAGAAAAATGAGACTCCACTTCTTAAAAACAGCACAAGTTTTTGTTTTCCTATCATTAAATTTTGTCTATGAAATCTCACAAAAAGGATAGCTCAGCAAGATTGCCCAGTTCTTCAGGAATAGTGCCACTGAAGCCACACCCAGCTAGGATCCTAAACGTTAAAAATAGCAAAATGAAATAAACATCTGAGTCGTAGAAAACAATGACATAAGAGTTTAGTAGGATCAAAATGAGTTTTCTTATTAATTAGCTCCTTACAAGATATTCAAATTCTGTAGTTTTCCCAATGATGAAGAGATTGAACCGGTGAGATCTCTATTGAACGAGAGGTCCCTGTAATTAAAACCTTAGAAAATTAGGATCTGAATGAACAATAAGAATGAGATCTTTGTTACAAGAATGGTAAGAGAGATTGATTCAACTTACAATGATGTTAGTTCAGTAAGGTCTCCAATGTCACCACCAAGTTGACCTTTTAGACCCATAGTTGATAATTTCCTAAAGTAATAAATTGACACACATGTTCAGTAGGCTTTGAGTCTTAACCAAAGTAAAAAATGATTAGAAAAAAGAGGTAAAGAAGTAAAAGCAGGAAAAGCAGGAAAAGGATATTTACAGTGCAGTAACTCTTGAATAATTGTTGCAAGTGACTCCTTCCCAGGGAGTTCCACAGGGATCATTTGATGTTTCCCAGCTTGGTGGTGTATTTTGCCATTCGTTTTTCAGGGACAACAGCGCCGCAGCTGCATTAACGAGATTCCAAAGCTTATCAATTTGAAGGTCATCAATTGGTTCCATTCTATTCTTCACATTATGCTTCTTTCACAAAAATAAATTCTAAAATTTTGTGAGCGTTCGAGTTAGCTTACGCAACCCTCAACTATTTTCAAAAGATTTACTACATGACCCTATAACATTTTAGTGTACTATAGATTAAACTCATCATCTCTTTAATCATTAAGCAAACTCATGATGACTTTCATTTAATATATTTAATGCATTATCGTTCCTTGTAATCTTTATCCATGTATCAAATGTTTACAGAGAAGGATCCTACGTTAGAAAAATGAAGAGATGTTACATTCTTAAAAAATATTTGGGCAACTATTTCTTTTATCAGTTGGTTTAGAGATAAAACCACATGTTTAATTATCTAATATGGCATTACATTTATAAAGCCCAACAAAAAATCCATATTTTCTGATCCCTTATCAAAAGATGGAGAGACTTCACCTCTAATGAAGTGTATGGGTTAATCTCACGTTTATGAAGATACATACAGTACTATTTCTTTTATTAATTATTCATTTTGAGATAAAACCTTACGTTTAGACATGTGAGTACTTTCAAGGATATTCTTGTCATTGTGACATGTTAAACATGTCACTTTCCTCCGTAACTGAGCTCAATTTCATACACTAAGGACAGCTCTTTAAACAATCATATTCAAACAAGTTATTATAATCACTCAAAATATAAACAACAATTTCTAATCATTTAAAGTAACAACTCATTTTTAAGCACTCATCTTTAGCCACTCAAAATATTCATTCATTTATAACTAATCATTTCTAATCATTCATGTCTAATAATACATTTCTAACCACTTATTTCTAATCCCTCAAAATAATCACTCATTTCTAACCACATTTAAATGAGTTATTGTCTACAGCCCTTCTACAAAAAGCATCATCCAAACGAGCTATTAAGTGCAACCCCTCTACAAATAACTACATCCAAACAAGTTATTACTAAAACTCAAATTTTTAATCACTCAAAATAGTCTCTCATTTATAATCACTCGAAATAATTACTCTACAATTTGTTAGGATCCCACAATTGTCACACATTAGAAAAGTGGGGAGTCCTACAAGCATTAATAAGAGATATGAGTTATTCCCCTCATTGTCAATTGATTTTGAGGTGGAATCTCATATTTTTTAATATGGTATCAGAGCCCATAAAGCCCAAACGGGTATCAATCCAATAAAAATGAAATTGAAATTCGATTCAAGATTGATGAGCTCAAAAGAGACACCATCTTGAAAAAATATGTTAGAATCTCACAATTATCTAGACGAACATCTGACAGGACTACACATGCATACCTATTAGTTATTACTGCTGACTTCTTCAATTTTTTTGGTTCATCTTGTAATTTGTGTAGTAAGAGAATTAGTTTCTTTTTTGAGAAGCTTAAGAGAATTAGTTTCTTGTCTTTATAGACGATACTAAATTTCAAATCTTCTTGAACTTGCCGATTTATCTTGGCTTAAAATTTTTTTTAAAAAAAGAATAAAAAACAATAAATCAAAAAACACACGGAAAACACTATCTTACGACGTTAAACTGAAAAAAAAAAATAATAAAAAAAAAATAAAGTTAAACTCGCACATGCACACGTACACGCATACACCTGCTCCAATTTAACGTTGTAAAATATTGTTTAATCTCCACACATGTGTAAGGAATCTTGATGATGTAGTTTGATTGGTACCACAAAATGTCATTTCTTATTTTATTTGTTCAGGCACAACTATGATAAGAAATTTACAACTTTTTCGTTTATTTCAATTTTACCTTATTTTATTTCTTGCTATAATTTTTTTTATAGAAATTTATTAATTAAAATCAATTAATGTCACTAACGGAAGGAGTTAAATCAATTAGAATTCTGTTTATTAAGTACATTATTGAATTCAATTATTTAATAAAGTTATTTAGCCGTCTATGCCATAAAAGTCTTGTCATTAATTCAAGATAATGATAGAAATTTATTAGAAATGGACATTGAACTTAGGGGCTGTTTGGATGCATAGAGAAGAAAAGTATGCCAGAAAAGAAGAAAAGTGAAAATTTTAATGAAATTTGTTTTTAAAAATATATATATATATATTTATGGATATTTGAATATTTTTAATATAATATTAATGAATTCATTTTATTTTATTTGTAATTTAAATGAAAATTTTAAATTTAATATATTTTAATCATTAAAATTATTAAATAAAAAATTAAAATAATTCAAAGAACTAAATTTGATAAATAAAAATAAATTAAGCAATTTAATTTAATTGATTGGTAATTATATATGTCCAAAATTGTATTCATATATAATATTTATTTACATTTTGTTTAAAACCATGTATGTATCTAGAAAAATTAGATGAATAATAAACTAGATATTTACTTGCAAATCTTTATATCACATTGGAAAAGAGTCCTTCCCTTCCTTTTCGGATCCTAACTTTGTAGGTCAAACATGTGCTTAAAGTTAATTTGTTAATTTGAACTTGGATAGGAAAATATAACAAATAATTGGAAACAAGACATATCAAATTTAACTGGATTACTTTTGTTGAACGTTTTTTGTTAATTTTGCAATTTTGTTTAAGGGTGTACATGGATTGGATTAGATTGAAGGTGGGTTGGTCACTTTTCTAACTAACCCAACTCAATTATCAATTAAAGAGATAATCCAATCCAACCTTTATATTTTCGAGATGGGTTGGATTATCGAGTTCATCAATACATTACAAATATAAATATCTTCTATTAAATTAGATTATCATATTAAGGTAATGAAATGAATATAAATATTAAATATGCAAAATATTTAATTAAAAGCCATCCACCATTAGTCCTACAATCATAGTTTATATAGAATATCTCAACTGTAAAACATAAGAAAAATAGATAATTAAAACCATACATAATTTGACAATATATTTTTATGATATTATATAGATAATAAAGACTTAAAAAAATATTAAAGAATATTGAAAAATAAAAAATCTAAAAATAATAATTAAATAAAATAAATATACACATATATAAATATGTTATAGATAAAAAAAAAAAAAAAAAATTTAAAGTAAATAATCAATTCAAGATGATCGAGTTAGTTTGGGTTAATTTTAGGTCAACCTTTCATCCAACCTTAACCTTACTCAACTCACGAAAATTTTAAGAATTTGAACTCAATCCAACCTATCAAATTGAATAAGGTCGGTTGTCTGCTTGTTTGAACACTCCTAACATTTTTCTTATTTTTTTTTTGCTTATATTTGCAAACTGGATATTGATTTGCTATTCATTTATTTATTATATTTTTCGGATGCAAAAGCCCCAAATATAAATGAATGTGAAAATTTTGAAAAGAATAAAGATGATGGAAATAAAAAATATGTAACCCAAAAGTCAGTCAATAAATTTCTGAAAATGAAAACATTGCAAATAATTTATGAATAATATTAACCAACTTGTGATGTGCATCTTAAACATATTTACCAATACATATGAGAATAACATTGTTTCACATAAGTATATATAAAAACGCATTAAAAAATATATCACTGGCGGATCGTCGAAGGGATTAGGGGGTCATGCCCCCCATGAATTTTAAAGTTTATACTATATCTTATATAATTTACAAAATTTTATATGTATTAGTGGATCAGTGGATTTGACCCTCCCAATTTTTGAATTGCTACTATTTCGAATCCCAATTTGGGAGTATTTTCTGTTATTATTTATATCTTTTTTTTAATTCCTTCTCTTCCGTCCTCTTTTTTTCTTTTTCTATTTTCTATCCCCTCCCCTTTCTCCTTTTTCCATCATTTGTTGTACTTCTCTTAGCTTTCTTAATATATTTTCATCCTTTTTACTTTTTTATTCTTTTTTCCTTAGTTTCTTTTTACCTCTTTTTCTTAATATATTTTCATCTTTTTTTATGTATTTATGAAGCATTATTTTCAACCTTAATTATCATGGATTGTGTGGTTTTTTTTTTTTTAAAGAAAATGATCGTGGAACTAAAAAGTTAAAATTTAAATTTATAATATATATCATTAACTACTTTGCAATTAATTTTATTTACAATAAAATATTATGAATTAAGAGAGTTTGTGATCTAATAAAAAAATTCGAGGTAAGCATATCCGTACAATTGCAAATTAAAAAAAAAGTTGTCCCTCCGAAACTTGGAAGCCTGAATCTGCCCTTGCATGATACATTAATAATGTGGTATAATATTATCCTTCTACATATTGATAAATATGTTTAAGATAAATACTATACGAATAATAGTTTACGTGGGATTTTCAAAATGATGCTTATGGCCAAACGGATTGTGGCCCCCAAACTCACAAGTGATGCACGTTGGACTCCACCAGGGGTCGTTACTCCTATCTCTTTTTTTTTCCCTCTATTCCCGTTTCTTTAAACATTTCCTATCCTTTTTTTCTTTTCTTTTTTTCATTCAGTTTTTTTCCCTCTATTCCCTTTTCTTTTAACATTACTTTTTTTTTTCCTTCAGATTAGTTTTTTTTTTTGAGAAACGCCTTTAGTTATTTTTATATTTATAATTATTTATATAGTTCTTCTTTTATGAATATAATTTTTTGTTTAGACTATTAATTTCATCTTTCCTTTTTATCTTTTTTTTAATATATGTTTTCCTTATATATGTATTTATATACTTTATTTTTATATTAATTAATTATTTATTTATTTGATATATATGTTTTTATTCTATATAATTTTTTAGTTTTATAAATACATTTTTATTCTATTTTAAAATATATTTATAAAATATACTATTGGGGCCCAATTATCTTGACTTGTGGTTTTTGTAAAATCAAAAGATTATGATTTTAATACCTAATAATTAATTTTTTTACTCATTTGATTGACACCCAAATATTATAAAATTAGAAAGTTTGTCTAAAAAATAATCGAGGTGTGGGTACGTGGACACTTGCGAATAATAAAAAAAACGCCCCCAAATTGTAAAACCTGGATCCGCACCTGCTGATAAGTTGGTAGGTATGACGCTCATAATTTGCACACTCTGACCATACAAATGTGAAGAACCAGAACCAGCAAAAAGCAAGAAAAGATAAAGACGCAGTGTCGTAAATAACAATCATAAACAGGTATAGTGGTCAATAGGAAACTACTAGTGAATAAATTTAATTCATAGTGTCCACTGAATTAATTTCCTATTGATTTCGACAACCAAAGAAATAGGATTGACAAATTCCTGCGAATATTCATGGAAATACGAAAAAAAATGCAGTAAATGAAATGAAGGTGTGTTTTTTGTGTTGGAGCTGTGAAAGGTGAAAATGGAAAACAAAAAGAATGAAGGAAGGACAAGTTAAGAGGAGGAGAAGTAGTAGTAGAAACTTACAATCGTGGGGATCAGTGGTGGAAACGACGGTATCGATTCCGGCGAAGAAGAAAGCAAAAATCAGCAGTAGGGTTTGCAGGGCCGACATGGCCACAACTCTCTACTCCAGGAAAGTAGTACTCAACCAAACTGTTGTATTTCTTTTATCTAAAACGATGATGCCACCCCCAAATTAAACTTTGTAGTCTATTGTTGGCTTTTCTTCAATCTTCACTACTAGTAGCAGCATGCACAATTTATTAAATCATAGAAGGGGAGGAAAAATGGAATGATTCTTTACCTCCTCAATGGAGGTATTTATACAGTATAATACAGTCCTAATATCTAACATCATTGAATCTAAACCACATAAATCTAACTAACTATATAATGAATATAAATAATTAATTACATATTTATATATATTAGCCTCCCCTCAAGTTGGACTAAATAACTCTAGAAGTCCAAACTTGGAACACGAGGAATAAAAAGTAAGAACATCCAGAGATTTGGTGTACAAAAGAACCGACAACTCGAGCAATAATCTAGACTACCCAACCCAAACCGTAAGGGTTGATTGGGTTATAATTCTATTTGGATTGGGTTATGATTTTTTAATTTTCGCTGAGTTGGGTTAGTTCTAGGATTGACCAATTTTTGCTCATTCAACCCAACCCAACTCGAATTACGGAATAATATATATACATACATATATGTGTGTGTGAGGGAATGGAAATTAATTAATAAAATAGGTACTTAACATATTGATAAAAACATGCACTAATAAAATAGGTAATCTAGGTTCAAGTATATATCCTCCATCTTTTATTCATTTTTCTTTTATATATTTACGGGTACGAATAGCATTGTTTTATAGAAGAAACGAGAAATTAACACAACCTGAGAACCTGTAATGGCCCAAGTTTTCATTTTGGTTCTCCAGGTATGTTCGGTTGTTTATTCGGTTGTTTCATTGGGCCGTTAGGGCAGTTCTAGCCTTCAGGGGTATTTTGGTCATTTAACCCCTAGGATTAGTTTGGTAATTTATCGGCTTTTAGGGTCGTTCTTGCTTTTGACTGAGACAAGGCTGTTTTTGTTATTTACAAGACTTCTGGGTTAGTTGCTTTTGGAGGTTGGAGGTTGTTTTGGTTAAAAGAAGTTAAAAGAGAAAAAAAAGAGAAAATATTGGTTTAAGTTGCCTTTGCCAGGGCTCGAAGGCTGGTTGGTTCTGGGAGAGTTCGACACGTGGCGAAGAGGCCCCTATTTAAGAACGATTTCCTCATTTCTTTCTTTCTTTCTTCTTCTTCTTCTTTTGCTGAGAACCCTTTTTCTCCACCTCTAGCCGAGAGCAAGCTCGCCCAAACCCTAGCCGTCGTTGCCCTTCGCTGATCCTTGCCGCAGCACCGAGCCTTTGTCACCGAGCAGCCCTTGCGCCCACGCACACCCTTGCCCAGTCCGAGCCGCGCAGCACGCCGCATCAGCGATCACCCAGTCCAACTACCCGTAGATCGCTTTCGCAGATCAGTGCCACAAGCCAGCGGCATCGCTAGATCGCCCCGTGGATCGCTACCCACACCAGATCGCTACACCGCTCGCCATCGCGAGCACGACCAGACACACAGCCTCGATCGCCCAGCTGCTTCGCGATCCCGCATGCCTGTATCGATCATAGCCGCACGCCTCACCTTCGCGGTCACCTTGCTCTGCCGAGCCACAAGCACGCGTCCCCGTCGCAGCGCACAGCTACGCTCTACCGCCTTTGCTTAGCGTGGCCTAGCCGTGGGGAGTCGCCTTCGCCTTCACCGAGGCCTTGCTGCCGAGCCTATTCTTCTTGGCTTTGGGGTAAGGTTCCAAAGCTCTTGTGTTTTATGGTTGGCTTTTGTGTAGCTGCTGGTTTTAATTGTGTGCTTGTTAATTGTTTGACTAGGTTATTACTCGTTTTGGTATTCTGCAACTCAAGGAGCACTGTTTATCTGTGTTATTTTCTGCTTGTTTTTCCAGGTAAGGATTTCTTATCGGGGTTGTGTGGACCCTGTGATTCATTATTGATTGCATTCTTTTTGCATGTTTATTGTTTACGAGCATGTTAGTGGATAGGATTGTATGTTGTTCTGTTTTCCTGTTAGCATGTATTGATCCCATTTCCACATGTTAGTACCATGCTAGGTTTTTTCTTTCCGGCATGCGTTGTGATTCAAGTTTGTTAAACTTGTAGTGCCATGCTAGGTTGTTTCTGTTGTTAAACATGTATTGATCTGTTAGGAAACGAGTATGTGTATTCTTAGTTAGCTTCGGTTAGGTTGTCTTCATCTAGAGGCT
The DNA here is from genome assembly GCA_037833695.1 of Sechiopsis laciniata. NCBI lineage: Eukaryota > Viridiplantae > Streptophyta > Magnoliopsida > Cucurbitales > Cucurbitaceae > Sechiopsis > Sechiopsis laciniata. The sequence continues at coordinate 717 of JBBMKA010023967.1, read as the reverse complement.
GAGAGTGGACATAACGTACCTTGTCCCCACAGGTCGGGACCAGAGAAGACAGGATCTCGCCCTCGGCAGTCGGGTGTGGCCTAGCTCACCACAACTGCATAAGCCTAGTTTGTAGCCTACTAGAGCGGAACCCCTCTAATGGTGCAAGCCTGCCTTGGACGGTTCTTAGCTTCAATGTTCGGTGATATTCAGGTTGCTACAACTGAGTGTCGAGGGCCTCACACTACTGTAGATCAATGACACCGCTTCCGAGTCGTTAGGCATGCGTACCTGGACCGACGTAGTTTGTCCTTAAGCCCAGTTTGCAGCAGCATGCGGTGTGCGAGCACACGCATTAGGTACCGGGAAGAGAGCTCCCTCGGGCTAATGTCGTTAGTTGTGAAGACCCGACTTAAAAGTTGTCCTAAACCAGTCCTTACTCAGCATGCATGGAAGTAAGAGACATATTTTAAATCAAACATGCAACTAAATATCCTCATAAATAAAACATTTCAATACAAAAATAGTTACTGGCCAGTATTTAAAACAGCATTCTCAACAGTTCAAATAACAATGTATAAAACTTCCTAAGGACTCCATGTTCAACTACATGCTGAAAACGGAAAGATGGAAATAAACATAAACAATAGAGTGCTGGTGACTCCCATGATCATGCAGCTCCTCCTTTAGCCGTCCCGGTGCTGTCCCAAGTTACCTGGTGGAAAACCACAGAAATAA
>JBBMKA010023937.1:0-27203 GCA_037833695.1 Sechiopsis laciniata | reverse complement strand
GTTTCGACCATAACTTCTTCGTTTCAACTCCGATTTGAGTAATTCAAATTGCGTTGGAATCCTTGTTTCGAGCACTATACTACGGACAACTTAAAACATCAAAATTGTTAGTGAATAAGATCAGGTTTGTTATCATCAAAACATTAATTAATTAATTAATTAAAACTAATTAATTTGAGATAGGGCCAAAAAGCCAACACCATCATAAGCCATGTGGATCAACGATCTCACAGTGAGTGTGTGAGGCCTAACGACAATCAGATAGCTCCGCTCATCAGGTCTCTATCTTGAATAAGATTCCCAGTTTCCCTTTTGAGATATAGGTTCTCACTAGAAATGTTTTGGTCTAACGGTTCGTGGCCATTATTGCTCTATATGGTTAAAGTCAAAAATGTGGTCACTTGGCCTGGTACCCAGAAACTCGGGTTTGAGTACTCCTTGATTGAGATATTAATGATGCTTGGACTAAGTTATTAACGATGTTTGATTGATATATTGATGATGATGCTTATGTGTGCTATCTGCTCTAGACTGTATCCTTTCCACTATGGAATTCCCCACAAGTATATCAGGACTTTACATGGATGGCTGACCGTGTTGAGGATGACCATGAGATACTACTTCATTTATTCTGATGTTTTTATTTCGAGTTTTGAAGTCCTTTTGCATGAAATATTTAGGGCATGTATCGCTTACGACTTTTAAGAATTGTTTTTTATTTGATTTTACTTGGGTACCCTTACTTTATTTTTAGAACCTTCGAACGATGTTCATTTAATTATTAAAGTTTTTATTTTTATGTAACATGCTCAATTAGAGTTGTGATGTCATATTTTCATGCATTAGGGTAAAGACCTAGGTTTAGACTCATGGTTTGGATCGGGTCTTTACACATCGAGTCAGTGTCTCGAGGTAAGGCCCATGGTGGAGGCTAGGGAGCAACGCCCCCGAAACCTAGAAGAAATATGTAATTAACTTTTCTTTTTTTTTTTTCGTGTTTGGGCTTTTAGGTATTTGGGTCTATTATGTAATAGGGTTTTATAACAGTGCTCTGATGCCAAATCGGTTGTAGTATAAATATTTCTAATGATGAATTCTAAGTGTGTGACTAAGGTCCTGCGCTTTCGAATCGCATTTTACACAAGCATGGCAGTCGAGTATGCATTAAATGATAAGTATTTATTTATCGCTCCCCACAGGAAATTGTGTTAATCAATAATGTTTATATAAGAGAAAAAAAAAAGATATGTTCAATTGGTGGGTGATTTGGTTCTTAAGTCTAATGGATTATTTTAGAAAAGTGCAAGTTCAAGTTCGAAAAATGATTAGTTTCTTGGTTAAGATAAATATTGGTAAGAAGTTTAATTCACGCTTCACTAAAACTTAAAGATCCCTTCTGGAACACTATACAGAAACTCGCATGTACATTGCCCATGAGTTTGGGTTTAAAACAAGTGATATGCATGCGACTAGTGGGTGGTTATCTCTAATCTTTTCCCTAAAAATATGAGAGATCAAGCATTACTTAGCGATTATGCTTGGGCTAATCCCTTGTCTCCCTCTTTCTCAAGGCGAACGAAAAGTCAGCTAAAGGTAGATTGTCAATCGAACCTTGCTTAATTTAAACAACTGCCATAATTATTAAAGCCTCTTCCTTTACCAAAAGCTATATCAAATTACTTATTCCTTCTTTTACTATTGCTCAGCATGCACTTTAATTAAAAATGTAAATATGCATGAGAATGCGGGAAGACAATAAAGAATTAAAAACAAACATCTCGCATAACAAAATACAAGAGTTTGCGTTACAACCTACTCCTATAAATTCAAAGCAAAACAGAAGGAAAATCTTAAACTATGAAAGCGATAAAGAAAACAATAAAGAAAAGCAATAAAGATGGGCTACTAAAAAACTAACTCCCCGTCACTCGCGCTCTCTAGACTTCTACAGACACCATGGTACTAGCTTACTAAGGATTTATCGATAACAGACATGGTCGAGGGTTCAATCGAACCCTTCAAAACCTCACAATCCATCGAGGGCAAACCCTAGCAGAACTGGCACACCTTGATTCTCAATTCTTCGTGTACTTATAGGTGTCTGTCTTCCTTGTAGCCCAAGTAAAATCTTCAAAATATTATCGAGCTTTTTCCTTATCTTTGTGGCTAGATAAAATATCTTCCTTTATTTCTGTGATTCTGCCTAGATATTCCTTATTTGTGTCCTCTGAAGCATCGGTCTTTGCATTCTGTCATCCTTCGCGACGCGTGAAGCGTTCCCAAATCCTACACATAAAACAACATTTCACCGCGACTTGGGTTCTTGACATGTTTTTTCTCAAAGCGTCGGACAATCTCAATTCTATGCAATAAGTTATTAATTTATCCTAGTTTAATCTTTTAAGCTCTTTAGACTCTTTATGCATAACTTATACAATTATCTTTAATTTTAATATCATTTTAACTCTAGATTTTTTCTATTTAATGCATAAATAGTTAAAATAAACTAGAAATAAGGCCTAAATAACTCTATTATTTAGAGCTATCATGCACTATATAAACTTTCTTAAAACCCTAGTTTCATTAGATTGACATTCTGTAATTTGTCATCTCCTTAATTAAACGCTATCTCCTCTCTTCGTGGATGTAAGCTAACACACTGTTAGCGAACCACGTAAATTCTGTATGCTATTCTCTTTACGTTTTTTTAATGTTTTTTGATTAATTATTAATTGTCAACACGTCGTTATGTTGCCGAAGTGTATATAGAATTTCAAAATTCCAAATTTACAAAGTTTGTATTTTAAGTTGATAACTTGTACTTGAAAAGAGACTTAACTTAGTTTGTAAAGCTTATAAACTTTATATTTGTTATTTAAAAAAAAGAAAAAGAAAAAAAAGAAACTTATATTTGTTTGATTTGATTAAGGTAAGCAGATACAATCACCATCATTAGAATTGGTGTCATGCATTCACATTGGTGTCATGCATTCACATTAAGTTATTTTGTTTGTATGGATATTTAAACTTTGTGTTTAATTATGTTTTAAGTAACATTTGTACTTGCACTTTTATGAAATGTTGTGTTGAATTAGTTTGTTATTTGTGTTAAACGGTAATGTTATTAAATTTATTTTGTATTATTTTGTATTCGAGTATTTGGGTAATGAATAAATAATTATGGTACGAAAATGGAAATTTATATATATAAATAAAAACTAAAGTTTATATAGGCGACAAAAATGTTCCGTCGCTGTTGGCACGATTGTTGTAGTGATTGCTAATAAATTTAATTGAATCCAACTGAACTTACTTTTTTTTTTTTTTTTTTATAATTTGGTCACTGGGTTTTTTTAAACATCTCTAGCTTATTATGGTTTGTGTAGTTCAAATTTGAAACAAGTATGGCCAAGTTATTTTTATCCCACATTTTTTTTTATACTTTTGCGCATAAAACCAGGATGGCATATGAGTTTCTAACTAAATGTATTAGAGTCAGGCACATGTTAGATACCGGCCTTTTACATTGTTTTCCAGAGAAGGATGTCTTTTCCTGGTCGACAATTAAAATCATTCCTCTTTCCTTTGTTGATTGCGAAGAAGAAAATGTTTTTAGATATATAAAAGATTCGAATTAATAATATTCAGGATGAAAGAATTTGAGCCCGTAACCTCTTAATTATTAATTCATATACATCAGGCTAATTGAGTTATATTATATTAATTTTAAGTTTTGATATATTGATATTTTAATATGGTATATAGGAGTAAGAGGTCTTCTATATGAGTCCTAGTAATATAATTTACTTAATCAGTATATCAATTAGTTCATATTTGCCTTGTTTGGCTTTGTAATTAAGTCAGACACGAGGAGTCTTGGGAATATATTCAAAGATTCAATACACTCTTAGCTATTAAGTCAAGCCTTCTGGTTTAGTGGCAGTTTAACATGCATGTGAAAGCAAATTAGTTTCGATTATTTCCTGCTTTCTTTAGTAATAATTTAAAGATGGGGAAGGTGGATTCTCAATCCACACATCTAGGAAGATTGTTGGGAATTTGAGTCATGGATGTTCCTTGTGGTAGGGCAAAAATGATGGAATGCAATTATAATTCTTCGGGCCAGTTTGCGTGCACCTCGACTAATGTCACGGGACATATCACCTGACCCTATAACATTTAGATGTTAAGAAAACTCGTAAGAAATTAATTTCTAAGTCAGTGGCCACCATTGTTGAACTCATCACCTTAAATACTCTAAGACCCTCATTGACCACTTGAGTCACTCCATGATGGTTGTCTATTCATCTTAGTATTTTAAGTTTTTGGCACATGCTTAGAGTAGCAAAGGTTAAAAAATTCTCTAATTTTTTTTAGTTCAACAAAGGTGGGAAGATTCAAATTTCTAACATTTTGGTAGTGACTATCTGACTAATGCCATGACCAAATGAGCCTAGTCATGACCAATTGAGCTAAGCTCATGTCGACAATTATCTCGATTTTAATTGTAGCCTTTTCTTGTTTGTATCAAGGACTCAACTTGCATTATGTTCATGGCTTATTCCCACATCCCACTAATTCTTGGGAGGCTTCCGATAACCAACCCATCCAATCTTTTCTCTTAGGTTTTTCTAGATCACCAAATCCATAATAATCAAGGTTATACTATAAATTTAGTCATGAGTAACCCAAAATTTCAATTTGGTCTCTGTATTTTGGATAAATCTCATAATTTGTATTTGTTCCTAAGTTATGTTTTACCCATTTGTTAAGAGAATGATTGCTGCACTCCCACCAAATGCAACTTATTTTGGGCCACAAGTTTTTTGTTTTTTTTTTAATTAAAAAAAAAATCTTGTGGCTGATATAGTGCCCCACCAACGACTACATTTTTGGGGTGCAGCCTAGGCTGTACCCAAATCTTTCTCATTTGTTAAACCCATTCTTAGTTCCACTCAAAGCTTAATTCAGTTTTCTAATATATAATATAGTTGCCTGAGGCCCCAATAGAAAACTACGTGTTGAATTTGTTAAACTGATGGGATGGAATAAATTTAATTATATCAACTAACACTATTGCATATTGAGGATGATTTGTAAACTTTGACTAAACAATAGGTACCAAATTGAAAATTATAAAACAATAGGATCAAACTGAAACTACCAAATGAAGTCCAAACCCTGGGGCTAAATAGAAACTTTAACCATACCGTATGTATCAGATTCGAGAAACCCATTTTAAAATAATAGGATCCAACTGAAACTAAACTCATCCAGTAGTATAATCAAATCTCAAAGTCCAAATCATAGGGTCTAAATTAAAACTTTGGTCAATAACGACCAAAGTTTAATTTTAACAAAAAACCAGCATGATTCTCAAAAGAAGATTTGTGTATGGAGTAGTTGGAGAGAGTCATTAGAATAGATGGAAGGCTGTCACCAACAAAAGCAGAGTTCTTAACCAAGAGGTTACAGGTTCAAGTCCTCCAACCCCAAATTCAAAACAACGAAGGCCCGTCCTTGTTGTCATGCATAATAAAGCTATGAAACAAAACAAGGCCACCTCTGATGTTGTAGCATCATATCATATCCAAAACTGAGTTTGTGCTCTCCTATGTCAATGGATAGCCATACCGTATAAAATAAAACAGGAATAAGAACTTTATTACTGTTCAATCAGTATATATATCTTTGAGATTTTAGTTTGTGCACTCTCAACTGTTTCTATACATAAATAACTGCCTGATTTCCAAGGAAACTCATAGAATTTCAAATCCTATTTAGGTGACTTAAATCTATTCCCTCTAAGCTCTTTATTATTTACGTGATATTTATTGATCACTAACTCTAGGTGGTTAATTGGGATAATTTGACATGGACTCTTGTTTTTGCTTATTGGAAGGAAGTGATTTCGGTTTACTTTTTGTCGTTTGGCACACCGATATCCTTGATTTTTGAATAATTAGGTTCGAACCTATATCCAACAAATGACAAAATTGTTTGTTCTGTTTGGTTTTAGTTTAATTTTTTTATTTTGAATATTTCAATGAGAATTGGATTTATTTTTTTATTTTTTGTCTCATTTTCAATTTAATTTTTAATTCAATTTTTGGGATTTTTTATTAGCAAAAAAACAACATTTTCCATAAATGATGTAATATTTATAATACTTTTGCTTCATATTTCACATTTTAATTTGTTCTTCATCAAATCTAAATATCAATATGTTTTGATTTTTCTTCAGTATTTATAGACTTGGTTTGATTTGGCTTTATATTGGTTTTTTCTTAGAAAATCGATTGAAACAATATATTTTAGTTTTCGAAAATACAAACCGAATGATCCAATGCATCGGTTCGGTTTCGTCGATTTTTAGTATTTTCTTTCACCCCTTGCAGGAAATATTATAGCAAATTCACTGATTCCTGAGGACTTCAATTATTGAGTGGGGGAGTATCTGATCCTCCATAATCAGTTGATGTGTAAAGCAGACCTTTTGATGTGGAAAAGTTTTGTCACTATCCCCAATTCTCAAAACCAGCAAATAACCATAGTTTTGATCATCACTAGACTTTTGTTTGCATATAGACTTGTTCCTAATTGCATATTATGTCTTTATTTCTTCATATTTTATCATAAATTTATTAGATAATATGGGATTTCACCTCAAAACTAATCGGCAATGAGGGTACCTCTTATATATTGTTATGATATCTCCACTTTTTCCGACGTGGGATCCTTAACTCAGAACATCATCCTAATTGTTGATATTAAACAAATTTAATTCCTCTTTTTGACATAAGAGATAGAGTGGGCTTTTTTGTATGGTTGCTTTCACTAGGGACAAATAAAAAAGGGAATATTCCATTATAACACACTAGAGAAACAATCTCTTGAGACATTGATCATATATTTATATTGGGATCAACAAGTCTTTTCCTCTGTTAAGTTCTTGAGTTTCCATATTTCTTGAAGACTGCAGATATGGCCTCCAATGGTAGCCTTAGTGTTGCGGTTTCGACATCCCCTAAACACGGCAATAGAGATGCAGAGACAGTGAGGTCCATTTTGCCAAAAGGCCAGTGTTTGTGCTCACCCACGATGCATCAAGGCTCGTTTAGGTGTCGGCTTCATCGTTCGACATCATCGGCATGGATAAAACGATCAAAATCAATGCCTCCCAACAACCCTGTGGCTTCTCTTTCTCCCAAAGAATCTCTTGGACATGCATGAAGCAAAATTCATGTAACTCACCTTAAACTTATGTCCTAATTCTCTAAAATATGCAATGGAATATATACATATATAATATGTTTGCGTGTTCGTACATGCACGTTTATCTGTGTATGTGTGTGAAAAGTAACTTTGCTCGGTAATTCTTCCACTTTGTTGTAGAGTTAGACTGATCTCCTTCCTTTTGTATTACTGTTAAAAGATGTTTTTTTTATTCAACCATATTCGAGGAGGAGATTTGAATTCATGTAATCTCTTGATTACTAAATTATACATCATGTTATTGGAATTATGCTCTTGTTGATATTATTGTTATGATGTTAGGTAACTTGATCGGTTTTGTTTGACTTCTTAAATATGAAATTAATCATCATAGAGTGGTCTACTAGTCGAGGGCCTTGAGTAATTTAAGAGAAGATGAGTTCAATTCATGGTAATCATTTACCTAAAAAATATTTTTCTTTGGATGTTTTTTCACATTTAAATGTTATAGAATCAAACAGTATGCCTATAAGTTAGGTTTGAAAGAAAAAAAAGAAAAAGAAATTAGTTCATTTGTGCAGAGTTCTTGGTTTAGGAAGACTTGCAGCCAAACATTGCTTGCTTAAACTGATAAATTTATATTCTCTCTACCAACTTTGACCTTTTAATTCTTTCACAAATTTAGGTTCCAAAGTTAGGAATCTTTTAATGGAATAATGAAGTGTGGTTGAAATTAGCTATGGATGGTTCATGAAATGAATTAAGAAGAAAAGGAAGGCAAATAGGTTATATAACTCTGTCTCTGTTAATGGTGAACATCATTATCTTCAATAATTGCACACTTTTGGTCAAACCCAAAATTTGTGCCTTATCATCTTGCCCATATTTTTGCCTACTAATTTTATTTTCTTCTTGATTTTATTTTCTTTTGAATTTAGACCTTAAGCTTAATTACATGAGCTTTGTGTTTTCAGTTTTAGACTTTATTTTGTCAATCGATGTTTGTATCATAAATTATGTCATTATTTGGATCAATTTATGTTTAAATATATCAATTCCCATTCCAAGTATTAATGTTTTTGATCCACTCAAAGAAATAAAAATTAAATATCGATTTTTAAGATTGAATTCATAAATTATGCTCTTGAACTTGATTGCTAATCCACAATGAAATTAATACACAATTAAGTATTTTATATTAAATTTTATATTTATAATTTATCTCAATAATCGAAATAGTTATGAATAAAACAAAAAAGAAAGAGATAATATTGTTTATTCATTTGAGTCGTTAGAGTCAAAGATTCGTTTATAAGCCACATTTACAGAGGATTGATGGCCCATTTCTCCATATAATTTAAATTTTAGGATTTGTGAATAAAAAGGTAAAGTTAAATAAACCATATCAGAATTTTACACAGTAACATTGAAACTCTTTCTGTTTTTTTTTCTTTTTTTTTCTTAAACAAACTCTTTCTGTTTTTTTAATTGAAATCATTGGACAATTTTGAATGTGAACGTTTACCTCCATTTAAAAAACATTTAAATTCTAAGTTAAATTTTAAAAATAAAAATAAGTTTTTAAAATTTATTGTACGGTTTAATAATCATTTGATTTTTCATTTTTAGTTTTTGAAATTCTACTTACTCAAATTCTCTACCTGTTGTTTCATCAATCCTTTAAGAAAGTATATAAATTCTAACTAAATTTTAAAATTAGAAATTATTATTTAAAAGTTTGTATCCTAACCAAATTCAAAAACCAAAATATATATTTGATTTTTTTTTTTTTTTTTTTTTGGCTTTCATATTTTGGTTTAATTTTTAAGAACTTAAGTAAAATGTCGTTGTCAATGTATTGAAAATCATATATGTTCATCTAGTAGTTGTAAATTTAAATTTCAAAGTTCAAAAACAAAAAAAAAATCAAATAATCATTAAAGATGACATTTTTTTAAAAAAATAAAAAATTCAAAACATTGATTAGTTTTTCAAAGCATATGTATAAATTGAATAACAAAAACAAGAAAATCCATAAGTAGAAGTTATATTTCTAAATTTAATTTAATATATATATATGAAACGAGGACTTAATTATTGAATTTCGGTTCAAGTTAGCAAGTTTTGTTTTAGTTCACTTTTCTTATTCAAGTTTCAATTTATAGTTTCTTTTTAGTTACAGTTTCCAATTCAAGTTTCACAATTTATAGTTTCATTTCAATTAGTGGCTAAACTCCTGGGGTAAGATTCAATGAATTGATGCCATTAAAAAAAAATAGTCCCGACATGTCATTTAGCAACTTTGCTCAACATTTAAAATTGGTCACTTCAATTAGTATAGTCCGTGAGAAGTTTAAAACTAATATGTGAATATAGTCTTAGAAATAGAATCTTTGTCCTTTTTTCTTTTTTTTTGTTTGAAAAAAATAGAATCTTTGTCTTTTGTATCTAGAAATAGGCAAAACAAAAAACCTTTTAAAATCATATAAACCAGTGTTCTTTATTCACCCAAGTTAATTTAACCAAAGACATGTGAGTTTAGATTACTTGGTCATTTAAAAAGATAATACAAAAGATGTTGAACTTGATTCTGTGTGCTAAATGTACAATAGAGTAAGTTCTTGAAAATCGGTATTCAGCTCTTATTTATTTGAGAATAATAATACTTCTTTGTAAGGTTTTGGTTTCTCTTTCCCAACTTGTACTAAACTCAAAAAGTCAATAATCTATGAATAAATCAGATCTAGATCAGCAATTTGCAACTACATGGTAGGCATATTAAGATTGAAACAAATTTTACTTTAATGTGAGAAAAATTTTCCAGCACATGAATGTATATATTTTCTATATGTGGTATCTTTTAATGCATAGTTTAAATGAAAATGTTTATAAAAAATTATTTGTGTAGCATTAAATGATGACACATATATAAAATATAGGACTCATCCACACAGAAGTTTTAACATTTTGTTTTCTTTGTAACCTTCACTTGCAACTTTTGAACAATTGGGTTGTTGACTGGAATATTTTTTGTTACATCTGTTCTCTTAAACTTCATATTTGGAGCAGTTTCATATATTAGTTGGTTTAACGGTTGGCCCATTTGTTTTCCAGCAAAAAGGCCTTAATTTTTGTTTCCATCCTTTTTAAAATAAAAAAATTGTGAAAGTTGAGCATGTTCCCTACTTTTAGTTGCATTGTTCTCGTTATATATTAGGTTAAAATATCATTTTGATTCCTAGATTTTGAGAATTGTTTCATTTTGATCTTTAAACTTTCAAATATCTAATTTTGTTCCTAGACTTTAAAGTTGAACTTTGAAATTTGTTTAATTTTGGTTCTTAAATTATCAAATGTTCAATTTTAATCTTTCAACTATCATAAAAATTCAAAATTAGTCCTTATAATACTAGGTTAAGCTTTCTCTCTCCTTTAACTTTCTTTCCCCTCAACTTTCTCACTCCCAAAACTATACTCTCTTCTTTTCCCCTAATCTGGTGGTTTCCCCTGCATTTTGCCCCAAAATCTAGCATAAGTTTTGGTTTGATTCATTGGTTTTTATACTCATCTTTCAAAAAGGTTCAAAATTAGTTGCTAAAAAATTCTTCCCCGTGAATTCTTTCCTACAGCAACAAAAAGCGAAGATTAAAAAAAAACAGAGTGAACTGATCAACTAATCCAGATAAGAAAAAAATTAAGCTGAAGTGGAAAATTAATTCATTTCTTTACTTGATTTAATTTTAAGAAACGCTCAACGTGAAACATTTTCCAAATCCAAATCCAAATCCTTCAACGTCATCATCAACCTTGCTGCCAAATGGCTCTTTTTATTAATTCGCGTTCTGATCAAAACATCCCAACCCATGATTTTGACTTCAATCTCGATCTCTAATGCCTTTTGCTTTCTAATTTTCCAATCTTGATCAATTGGGTTCGTGCAATTTCCTGTGTCTTTTTTCAAAAACTCAAGCTGTTATTCCATCTCTGCCTTCTCCAATTCGACGATTTCGAGCTTCGATTTTAGGGGAAATCACCTGATTAATTAATTGGGTTCGTGCAACTTCATCGACTACCATCTTAGCTTAGATTCTGGTGTAGGGGAAATCACCTGATTAATTAGATTTTCTTAGCGTGGGATGGAAGGAGACAATATGGTTTTAGGAGAGATTAAGTTAGAGGAGAGAGAAAGCTTAACCAGTATTTTAAGGACTAATTTTCAACTTTTATGGTAGTTAAAGGATTAAAATTGAACAAACTTTAAAGTCTAGGAACTAAAATTTGACATTTGAAAATTTAGAGACCAAAATAAAATAACTCTCAAAGTCTAGGGTCCAAAATAATATTTTAACCTATATATTAAATAGTTTTTCACCTCAATATTATTGGACATGAACAATTGGTTTTCTTTTGAGGTTCAAGATAATACCTAATGATTCTATAAATAAATAAAAAGAGAGAGAAGATGATATCTAATGAAATTAGTAGCATAGGTTTTCTTCTAAACGAATTCTTACAATATTGTTTGTTGGATCCAATATTTTGTGGGAAACACCAATATTTTTTTATTGAGACTACTTAAAAAGAGAGTATATAACAAGTGTTAGCAATTCATATACACTACATAATCATTTTAGGATTCTTTGGAGACAATTTTTAGGATACTACTGTACTTGTTTTTTCTTGGATTTGACTTTCAAATTCTTTCTGACCGTCTAAATTATGGAGTTGGCATTTCCTTTTCACCGAGTTCACTTGGTTGAGTCACTTCTTGCTTACCAATATCAGTGTTCTTTTATTCTTTAAGCTCGTCATCACTTGACCATATGTGTACAGTTTGCTCTCCTATCTTTTATTGTAGAATTGTTTTCCATGTTATTCGAGTATGGTAAGGCTTTCTTCTCTAAGGATTACCATGAAGAGACTTCATCAAACACTACATCTCTTAAGGTGTAGCATCTTCTACTTGTTGGATTTACAAATATTTAACGTCTTCATAAATATTCACACCTTTAGACACAATTTTCGTGTTGCTGATCTTAGCAATCGGCATATGTGTGTTGTTGGTTGTCATACCACGAGACTCCCTTTGTACTCTTCCTTGTACTAGAGTTTCCTCTTATCGCTAGTCATGTGGTTAGAGCATCCCAAATCAATGATCCAATCATTCTCATAATCGACATGCTCTCTCACCATCCCCATGAGTATTTGCTCATCTTCTTCAAAGGCATATAGTACTTCTGCATCCCATTCATACTTCATCTCCTTTTTGGAAGTTGTTGCATTGCTTTCAATAGATTTTTTCTTCGACCAATAATTCTTGGACATGTGCCCTTTTTTCACAATTGTAGCAATTGTCATCAAACCTCTTTCCATAAGAACTCTTATTTTTGTTTTTATGAGCTCTCTAAGATTGTGCAATTCCTTGATGTTATCTTCCTTTGTCAGCATTTCCACTCTTAAATGGTTGCTTAAATTTGCTCATACTTTTACTTGTGTAAAGTGCTTCTTCTAAACTTTTTAGCATGATGTCTCTCATTTGCATAGACATGCCTGGTTAGCTAGTTAGCAAATTTTCAAACTCTGTAAGTGATGGTTAAGCGAGCCATACTTGTACAACAATAATGAAGCTTCTATATTCCAGTCGCAATTCATAGATAGTGATCCTCTTCATTTGAACTTCTCCAATGATGGTCTTCGAATCTAATTTAGTAATCTCCCAACAGATCGACTTGACCTTGTGAAAGTACCGAGCAATCATCTGTTGGGATGCAAACAAAGTATCCCACATTGGTTAGAAGAGGGGAAGATCATGGGTATATAAGTGATGACAACCATCTCCATTGATATGAGGCCTTTTGGGGAAGCCCAAAAACAAAGCCATGAGGGTCTAGGCCCAAAGTGGACAATATCATATCAATGTGGAGATTCGGGTAGGGTTGTCAACCTTATTAATTGGTATCAGAGCAGGAGGTCTTGAGTTCGAACCCCTGTCGAGTCATTTCATCTCCAATTAAAATTAAATTTCACTTGTAGGGCATTTCTCAAATTTAAAAGCCCACAAGTGAGGAGGAGTGTTGGTTGATACAATTAAATTTACTCCAATCCATGAGCTTAGGCTTTTGGATTGATTGGTGGTTTAACATAATTCAACATCATCATGTTGGGTTGTGAGATTGATAATAGCTCACTCTCCAAAATTTGTACTCTCATATCACTCTTCTTTAAGAAAAGAGTCACAAACATGTCTCATGCTTCTTTAGGTGTTGGAGCACAGGTGTTGTCCCAAATGTGCTCCAATATCTCTTCTTTGACAGTGGTTTTCAAGACTAACATTGCTTTTCATGCTTTGGCTTTTGAATTGCGCAAAGCTCCATTAACATCCTCTTCTAGAGGTGTAGTTTCATTTTCGCCAATGGCCTCTGAAAAGGTATTGTCCTTATAAGTAGGAAATCATGCATGTTGCCCATGCGATGTAGTTTGAAACACATGAATGTTAGTATTTTTAAATAAATAGTTTAAAATCAATTTTAAATGGCCGTAATGATTTCAGAACAAATTTCCTAATTTAATGAAAGTTTGAAACATTCAAGTGTATTTGGTATAATTCAGCCTAAAGTTAAACAACTAAATTATAGATGTAGCTCAATGAACATAGGGTATGTCTATAATTAAAAATGGATGAATTTAAAATCTTTTATTTTAATTATTGTTGAAATTTAAGAGTTGACATATGTATAAGGAGTGGACCAAGAAAAGAAATGTGAGGAAAATTAAGTGTGTGTTTATTTAAGGTAGGAAAAAACTTCCTACATATTTCAACTTTTCATTTAAATCCATTTTCAAATATTCTTTTTCAAACAAAATTTTTCTACCACCCTTCTTTATAAGAACATTTTATTGTACAATTCCCATAAATTTTTCGTGCTACTCATTTGAACATCACTTCATCCTTCACCCATATAAACACTAAACTTAAATTAAAACAAAATTTATAGTTGATTCTTTCTTAATTGGTACCCAATATGAAAAGTTTTTTTTTCATGAGAAAAATTCAATTTTATTAAAGAAGGAAAAAGAACATAAGTTTAAATTTGAGACGACGAATAGAAGAAAAAAATAAAATAAAGGTTGGAAAAATGAAAGAAGGCTTGTCCTTGACCGATTCGACGGTAGAAGGAGAGAGTGGCACACGTAGAGCCTCACCATAACAACTGAACAGAACAAATGTAGAGAATTTCATGGTAAATTGAATCATTCCAATCAATGCTTCGATTTCAGCCATTAATTAATTCCCTTAAATCAAAGAAACAAAATCCCACAAATCTCAACACTCCCATATTCTTCCATTTTTCATTCTCATTCTCATTCTCATTCTCATTTTCCATGGGGAAACGAATCTCAGACGATGAAGAAGAAAAGGATTCCGCAAAGTCAAAGCGAAGAGAGCTAGGCCTCTCCTGCATGTTAAACACCGAAGTCGGCGCCATCCTCGCCGTGATCCGCCGTCCGCCCTCAGAACTTAACTCCCTCTACATTTCCGCCATCGACGACGCCTACGATTCCTCAATCCAACAGTCCTTGAAATCCCTCCGAGCTTTAATATTTCACCCGCAACAGAAATGGCGAACCATCGATCCGTCCATCTACATTTCTCCGATACTCGACGTGATACAGAGCGACGACATTCCAGCGGCAGCCACCGGGGTCGCCCTCTCGGCCTTGCTGAAGATAATCAAGGTGGAGATCTTCGACGAGAAGACTCCGGGAGCGAAAGACGCAATCAATTTAATTGTATTGGGGATCACAAATTGCAAATTGGAAAAAACGGACGTTGTGACCGAAGATGCTGTGATGATGAAGATTCTGCAGGTTCTGGCTGGATTGATGAATCATAGAGCTTCGTTTCTGTTGAATGATCAATCAGTTTGTACCATTGTGAACACATGCTTCAATGTGGTTCAACAATCAGCCACCAGAGGGGATTTGTTGCAACGAACCGCAAGGTACGTTTAATATACACATGCAATCAGTTTTCTAAAATATTGTTCACTTATTAATTTCTTTGTTTTCTTATCTATTTTAATGTCACATTAGATGCAATATTCATTTTTTACTTTAAGGGAAAGAAGAAAGTTCAGGGAGTAGTTGAATTCTTCGCCTGGTAAATAATTATGCCTATAAATATTATTCCTCACATAATGGACACAATGAAACTTTGATAAATCTATATAACATTTCTAAAGTTTAGGACACATTAGACACAGTTAGTTAGAATTATGTTAGGACACCCATAATAATCAAATACACAAGAGAATATAAGTCTTCATAAAAAATTTACCATGACAACATGTTTACTCCTTTTTGTTTAAGACACTCCAATACTAATTAATAATTTGTCTGTTGGTTGATACAATGAAATTTACTTCAATCCATCAACTTAATATTTTGAGTTGATTGAGTATTAATAGGGTAACAAACTCTATTTATGAAAATGGATAGAGGAAAGTTGAGGGATTAGTTGAATGGTTTGAGCAGGTACACAATGAAGGAGCTGATACAGAAAATATTCTCAAGATTACCCGAATTAGAGATTAGAGATGGGGACGATTCGGAGTCGGATACGGAGGATGCAGATTTAGGGGGGTGTTTGGATACAGGATATGGAATAAGGTGTGTGGTAGATGTGTTTCATTTTCTGTGCTCCTTGTTGAACGTGGTCGAAATCATGGATATGGCGGATCATCACGTGTTGGGATCCCGAACCGCAGACGAGGATGTTCAGCTCTTCGCTTTGGTTTTGATAAACTCAGCAGTTGAGTTAAGTGGAGATGCCATTGGGAAGCATCCAAAGCTCTTGAGAATGGTTCAGGATGATCTGTTTCACCATCTTATTCACTATGGTGCCTGTTCTAATCCCCTCGTTTTGTCCATGATCTGCAGTACTGTTTTGAATGTCTATCACTTCCTTCGCAGGTATTATTATAATCCTATTTAGAGGTCTTCAAAAAAATCCAATCAACTCAATTCAATTTTACGTGTTGGGTTATAAATTTATTTGAGTTGGATTGAGTTCAAATAAATAAAATTTATATAAGTTACGTTGGTTCTTAGGTTGATCTAAAATCAGTTTGGATTAACCAGAGTTAACTCGAATTTATTATTAATTTGATTTTCTTTTATTTTATTTATAATGTAATTATATATGCATATATTTATTTTATTTAATTATTATTTTTAAACATTTTATTTTCTAAAATTCTTTAAAATGTTTAAAGTCTTTAGAATGTACATATAAATTGAAGTTGGATTGTTAACAAAAGTTATTATGTCGATTTCTATAAAAAAAAAAAAAAATTGAAAATAAATAACAAATATACATATATTTATTAAATAAAATTTAAAAAAATAATTTGTTGACCAAACTTAACTCGAAAATATATGGATTGAGTTGCTCAAACATATTGGGTTGGACGAGTAGGTGGATTCACCAATCCAAAACTTTGAGCCGGTCTAAATCATTCTCTTAACCCAACTTAACTCATGTAGATCATTATTCTATCTTTATCTTATCTATATAACAAACAAAACCTTTATTTATATATATGTAAAAGTACTAGAAATCTTCTTTTTTTTTTTTTCTCAATGTATTATTGGCAGGTTTGTTCGACTTCAATTAGAGGCTTTCTTTGTGTACGTGGTGTTGAGATTAGCATCTTTTGGGAACTCAATCCAAATCCAAGAAGTTGCACTTGAAGGCATCATCAACTTCTGCAGGCAATCATCCTTCATTCTAGAATCCTATGTAAACTACGACTGCGATCCCCTTCGTTGGAACTTGTTCGAGGAGATCGGGAAGTTGCTATGCAAGCTCTCCTTTCCCACAGGGAGCCCCTTAACATCTCTACAAATCCAAGCCTTTGAGGGACTTGTAATTATGATTCACAACATTGCAGAAAAGCTTGAAAATAAAGAAGGTCCTGGTAGTAGTGGCAGTTCAAGCAGAGTAAATCCAGCTCAAGTCAGTGAGTATAGACCCTTTTGGGAAGAAAAATCCAAACTAGACTTACAGTTGGAGACTTGGCTTGATTATGTGAGATTTAGAAAGGCACAGAAGAAGAAAATATTGATTGCTGGTCACCATTTTAATAGAGATGAAAAGAAAGGGTTGGCTTATTTGAAGCTCTCTCAGTTGGTTTCTGACCCTCCAGACCCCAAAGCTTACGCTTCCTTTTTTCGCTACACTCATGGGTTGGACAAACAGTTTGTTGGTGAATATCTTGGCGATCCTGATCAGTTTCATGTAAGGGTGTTGGCGGACTTTACGCAGACCTTTGAATTTACTGGCATGATTCTAGACACCGCTCTTCGAACTTACCTCGAGACGTTTCGCTTGCCTGGCGAGGCGCAGAAGATTCATCGCATATTAGAGGCCTTCTCAGAGAGATTCTATGAGCTACAATCCTCTAGTACCTTTGCAAGTAAAGACACAGTCTTTGTTCTTTGCTATTCTTTAATCATGTTGAATACTGATCAACATAATCCACAAGTGAAGAAAAAGATGACCGAAGACGAGTTCATCAGAAACAACAGAGAGATTAATGCGGGGAAAGATCTTCCTCGAGATTATTTATCTGAGCTTTTCCATTCGATTTCGAATCATGCGATCATTCTTTCGCCACAGTCCGGTCTTCAACTTGATATGAATCCAAGCAAATGGGTTGAGTTGATGAATAGATCCAAGATTATACAACCTTTGATGGTTTGTGAGTTTGATCCTCGCTTAGGCAGAGACATGTTTGCCTGTGTTGCTGGTCCTTCAGTTGCATCTCTTGCAGCTTTCTTTGAGCATGCAGATGAAGATGAGATGTTGAATGAATGCATTGAAGGATTGTTCTCTATTGCTAAGATAACACAGTATGGATTGGAGGACACCCTGGATGAACTGCTAGCCATGTTTTCTAAATTCACCACTTTATTGAACCCTTATGCATCTGCAGAAGAAACACTTTTTGTATTCAGTCATGATTTGAAGCCAAAACTGGCCACTCTAGCAGTTTTCACCATTGCAAACAACTTTGGAGACTCGATTCGAGGGGGTTGGAAGAACATAGTGGATTGCCTACTAAAACTCAAAAAACTTAAACTAATTCCACCATCTGTTATTAACTTTGAAGTAGCTTCCACCACACCAAATCATGATACTGCTAAGTCAGACTCGGGTATAATTTTCCCTTCTCAAGATCCTAAATTTACTACCCAGCAATCCTCTGGTATGGCTAGTCGATTTTCACAATTCTTATCGCTTGATAGTTCGGAAGATTCCTTATCTCTCAACTTGAATGAATTTGAACAAAATTTGAAGTTTATTAAGCAATGTCGAATCGGGAGCATCGTTACCAACAGTTCAAACTTACATGAGGAGGCTCTACTCAGTCTTGGGCGAACCTTAATATTTTCTGCAGCTGGAAAAGGACAAAAGTTTAGCACGGCAGTTGAAGAAGAAGAAACCGTCGGAATCTGTTGGGATCTTATCACGGCATTAGGCCTGGCTAACGTAAACCGGTTTCAGCTTTTCTGGCCTACCTTCCATGAGTATCTTCAAATAGTTATTCAATTTCCCCTATTCTCTGCCACCCCATTTGTAGAAAAGGCTGTTTTAGGACTTTTCAAGGTATGTGTTAAGCTCCTTTCCACTTACCAACCTGAGAAAATTCCTGAAGAACTCATCTTCAAGTCCATATATTCGATGTGGATGCTTGATAAAGAGATTGTTGATACATGTTGCGAGGGCATAACACAATCAGTAAGCAAGATATTTATAGAGTACCAAGCAAACCTCCAAACTACATTTGGTTGGAAGACACTCCTTCATTTGTTGTCAGCCAGCGGTCGAAATCCCAATACTTATGACCAAGGAGTCGAGGCTTTGATCGCGTTGATGTCCGATGGGACACATATTACGCGTACAATCTATGCTTCCTGCATAGATTGCGCGTTTAGTTTTGTTACACTAAAAAATAGCCCATTAGAGAAAAACTTGAAAATTTTAGATTTGCTGTCAGGGTCTGTAAGTTTCTTAGTCCAATGGTATAGAAATTACTGTGCAGAATCAGGGAACAATTATAGTGGATCAAGCAATGCAAGTAGCTCCTCAGTAGAGGATAAAAGTTTAGGAGGGGGAACTTCTAATGTTTTATTGACTTCATTCGTCAAATTAGGTGATACTTTCCGAAAAACAAGCTTAATTAGAAGAGAAGAGATCAGAAACCATGCCATCATATCTCTAAATAAAAGCTTTGTATTAGCAGAGGAACTGGATTTCACCCCAGCACAATGTATCAATGTGTTAACCCTTATAGTTTTTGCAATGGTAGATGATTTACATGAAAAAATGTTGGAGTACTCGAAAAGAGATAATGCAGAAAGAGAGGCAAGAAGCATGGAGGGGACTCTAAAGATTTCCATGGAACTCTTGACAGATGTTTACTTGCTATTCTTGAAACAAGTATCAGAAAGTTCCGGGTTTCGAACATTTTGGCTTGGGATATTGAGAAGAATGGATACTTGTATGAAGGCTGATCTTGGCAACTATGGTGAATCAAGCTTGAAAGATTTAATCCCAGATTTATTGTGTAAAATAATCACAAACATGAAAGAAAAGGAGATACTGATGAAGAAAGAAGAGGATGATCTATGGGAAATAACTTACATCCAAATCCAATGGATTGCTCCTTCCATCAAAGATGAGCTTTTCCCAGAAGAAAGTTTTTGAACATCACACACATACACATATTACTTGTAGCTAGATTAACTTTAACCAATAGATTGTATACTCTTTTTTCCTCCTAGAAGATAATTAGAGGAATTTATTCCACCTTTTATAAAATTAAATTTTATCAACTGCTTTACTATTATGTTATTGATTTAACTTGAGATTAGAGTATTCGGTTAGAAGATTCAATTAACAATTAGCAAAATAATTTTATCACAAAGCATACAAACATAGATTCAAAGAGTACTTCAAAAATAAAATAAGTGTGAGATTTTCTTCCATGCCTACATATGATTTCTAACTTCTATTATTTATTGCAAAATCAAATTCAGGACAAACAAAATCAACTTGTCAAGGAAATGTATAATCAAAGTGAGACTAAAGAAAAGCTTCAAACGTAGAAAATGAAAGATAATGTGTAGGAAATTAAATGAAGATTTATGAGGAAAACATATTATAGAAATCTAAAGAGTAAGGTTTCAATGGCTACCTCGAATTGTCTTCAGCTTCGTCCATAAATGCCAAACAAAAACTGCAAGTTTATGAAAATTTCAGATTCTTCATTTTGAAGAAGCCCTAATTAGGGGTGATTTCGGTTCGGTTTTTGTCGGTTTTGTGTCAAACCGACAACCGAACCGATATCCTCGGTTTTTGAATAATTGGATCCGAACCGATATCCAATATAGCATAAACCATTGGATCGGTTTTTATTTGGTTCGGTTTTTGAATAATTGGATCCGATCCGAACCGATGTCCAATATATTAATAAATAAAAAAATAATTTTATTATAAAATTACATACAATTAAGCCCTTCCCTTTTTTGAAAAATGTAGATTTTTTTTTTTAAAGTTCAAAATCCAATAGGTCTATACATGAAAAGTTAAAGATTTTTTTTTTATAAAAATAATAATAAAGTAAATGAAAAAACTGCAACATTAAAGGAGAGATGCATGACCATTTATTATTGGGAAGAGTTTGACAAAAAAATACTCTTAAAAATATCAAACAATTCCTGTTCGAACTTGAGAAGATCAAGTCAATGAGTATAACCTTCACCAACGCACCACTGAAACAACATGTTAACAATATGCTTTAAATAATATATATCAAAAAATGCTTTTTTAGAATTTTTATATACATTTCGGTTCGGTTTGGTTTTTATTGGTTTTTTAAAATGAAAACCGAACCGAACCGATATTTTTCGGTTTTTTCAAAATCCAAACCAATGTGTCCAATTTTGTGCTAAAAAACCGAACCAATCCATTAGATTGGTTCGGTTCGATTTTTTGATTTTTCGATTTTTTGTTGCACCCCTAGCCCTAATTTCATGAACTTCGTCGTGAACGAAAGGATTGAAGATATTTGGAAGAGGTAGAGCCCAAATCAGGCCCGAATGTAATAAAAAGGCGGGGAAATTCAAATTCTACAGTATTGAAAATATATTTTTCTTCATTTACAATATTATTGAAAATACCTCTGTGTATCTACAATTGGCATATTTACTATTTTAAATGAAATAAGTTTTTTTTTTTGTTAAAAAATAATTGAGGATGAAGGATTCAAATACAAAATACACGTATATTAATTCAAAAAAATAATCTTATGTCCCTAAGCTATTAGAATATTAGTGCTTTTTAAAATTATTTCTTATGGAGAACCAATTCTCATTTTTTGATCTATTTAATTAATTATGAAGGTAGAATTCTTGTTTCCAAGAGGCAGCCCGATTGATTAAGACAACAGTTTTCGATTTTAAGATACACTCTCTCAAACTTCGCTTGAGAGTATTATAAAGCATTTAAATTATAAAAAAATCTTGACGTATTTTAGGATAGGGTCTTGAGACTTGATATCATACCCTTCATATATAGGAGAGCGTAACTTCAATTTCATACTTTCCATAAAAAATAGTGAATGTAAAACTCTTATGCCAACAAAAGCGGAATTCTAACGACATCTAAAATAGTTAATTACCGCAACGTTTTGAACATGTGATCACACAACAAAAAACTAAAGTTGAAATTTTTGTCAACTCAACTATTTACTTATTATAACTTAGTTATGTGTATCTCTTTCGTTTAAAATACAACATTTATTATGTCTTTTTTTTCTATCTATGAGGTTCTTTAAATAATATTTACAATTGTTAATTTATTTGAAATTTGTTATATAAAAATATATATTAATAAATATTGTTTTTTCATCAAATTTTTCTAAACACGTATGTTTTTTTAAAGAAATCTAAATACTTAATGCAATTTTGGCAAGATATAATTGCTCTAAGTTAATTAAGGGATTCATGAGTAACAAAAGAGAAATCCTAGGAATGTCAAAATTTTAGAATATATATATATATATATATATATATATATATATATATATAGGAAAAACAAATTCTTGATAAGCGTCAATCAAATGAATTAAGTGAAAGTTTCAATTAAGTGAAATTGATAGATTTCAATTAAATAAAATTGAAATTGATTAGTTTCAATAACTTAAATTTTTATAATTTAATATGTAAGAAATATTTTTACAAAATTGATAACATTAAAATATAGATACTAAAATTGGGTATTTATAAGGCATTTCACTAATTAAGTTTTTATTTAATTGTAATCCATTTTGACTTGAATTTTGAAACTTAATTATTTTTCTATAAATAATTTTGATTAACTTATTTTAATTGATTTTTAATAATCAAATTATATTATTTAATTTTTTTTCGCAACTTTAATGATTAAAATTTACAAAATTTAAAACTTTCATTTAAATTATAAACTAAATGAAATCAATTTTAAAATAATATTTCATGAATAAGTAAAAGAAAAAAAAATCAATTATGAATGTTATAAATATTCATAATTTTTTAAAAAAGAACATTATATTAGTGTGGTATTGCTTTATGCATTTAGGAGGTGTTTGGAATGAGGTATTGTAAGATGAGTTAATTTGAAGAGTTAAGAAATATGAGATTTTAGTAAATGTTCATTTATATTTTATGGAGTTAGAGTGAAAGCTTATTTGAATGTGATTTCTTTTTTTTATAGAGGATTTAGAGATAATGCTCGATTGGACGTGGATTTGAAATGAGTTGTGTGGATTTTTTTTTTTTTTTTTTTAATTTGTTTATATATCCATAATCTTTCATTCTCATTCATATTTGTCAATTTATCTCTTCTAATTATTTCGTTTTGTAAAATTTTAAATATTTAATTTATTTAAATGAGGATAAAATACTCTAATTTATACGTTCAATTCTAGTTAAAATCTAAATATATATAATGGAAATTTCTTGAAAAATAAAACTTATTACTTGTCAAATAAATAGAATATCATTTAATCTTGTTGAAGAACTAAGTTTGTTCATTTCTTTTTAATACTTATGTTTATATCTAATTACTTTTTCTTTTGACAAAGTATAAATGACAACATAATATTCATTTCTATTTGTCATTTTTAATCCATCTAATGATAATAATGATTGTATCTACTTGTTATTATTTATTTATTTATTTTATTTTTGACAGTATCTACTAGTTATTTTTAAACTTCATTAAAATTACAATTGTATACAATAAATTAGTATAAACATAACATTCATTAGATAAGGGCATATAACTTAGATCATAACACATACATCTTATCAAGAGATTAATAAAAAAAATTTCACAAAATGACATACATATTCAAATGATTAATAAAAATAATATAACAAACAACATGCCATTTGAAATAGAATGACATACATATTCAGTTCACAAAAAGCATCAATTTTCCAGCAGTATGATGGATACGTATAAGTGGATTTTTTATGCTTTGATGGACCGTCAACGTCAAATTATTTTAAATTGTTAAAAATAAATGATGAAAAATGCATTATTTTGAATTATTATATATTAATGATTAAAAATAAATGATTAGAGATGAAAAGTTATTTTTAATAGTTAGAAATGGATGTGAAAAATAAAAGTTATTTTAAATAGTTATGATAATTTATTTTGATGTAATTTTTTAAAAAGTAGTAAGTAAACCGAATGAGTCACTCGCGCAGTTGATTATTTGTTTTGTGTTAATTTATTTTAACTCGAGAGTCGCGAGTACGAACTCGAAAAGGTATTTGCAATTATGTTTTTATAAAATTTGTCGTTCTCCTCCTCTAATTCATACTAAAAAAAAAATAATAATAAGTGAATATTCAATCTTTTTTATTTCTTTTTTTAACATAAACCTTCACTCAATTCGAGAAACAAACACCGCCGCTAAACTGTTCGGTGGATTTTGTCAAATTATTATAAACAAAAGCTTTTGTCCGGCGGGGATGGGCGACGTTCAAATCAGTACAGCTGCCTCCAGCTGGCAAGTAGTTTAAGCTCCTTAACACAATTCTCATCTTTTGTATTTGTTCTTTAGCGCACAATTTAGACCTCTTCAATTTCATATTAAATTATTGTAAACTTTACCCTCTTTTTTCTTCACAATTTGATCATCTTTCACATTCAACTTTCTCATGTTATATTAGAAATTCATTTTACAAAAACAAATCCACATTTCTATCCATTCAGTCAGCATTTCAATGAGCCTAAAGTTGTTGAGCGTGTTCGAAAATACTTTGAAATTATATTTTTAAATTATATATTTTTCATTTGTTCCTATTTTGTTTTTTACTTTTGAAAAGTTATAATAAATGACTTATTCTAATAAAATAATTATAAATATAATTAAATTTTAAAATATTTACATTTATAGTCATAATAGGTTCAATACTCTATTACTAATATTATTAATACAATATTATTATTAATATCTATGATTATAATTACTAATTATTTAAAAACTAACTATATTTGTAATTATTTTAAGAATAAAAGTTGTCATAGACTTCTTTTATGACGCTAAATATTGAATCAGAAAGTAAATAGCTTCAAATTTGCATTAAATACATTATCTTTTTAATGATATATTAAGCTCCAATATAGACATTTTAAGCATATAAATTAATATATAAACTAAGTGTGAAAATGGAACAAACATCTTTTATATATATATATATATGAGAGTACTAACCATTAAAAAAAAAAAAAAAAAGCATATTTAATTTGTGAAGAGCTTTTAAGAAATGTGGAAAATCTTTGTGAATGCATTTTTATAATAATTTATGAGAATGTGTTTAATTTTTCTTGATAACAAGAAATTGAGTTGTATTAAAGATTCACGTTTGCTTTAGTTTTCATTTTGTTTGTTGTGAGTTTGGTGTCAAATTATTGGATGCCAAAATGGCAGCTTTCACGTTCAAGTTAAATTAATTTGAGTGAAGTTTCAAAAAAGACAAAAAAGAGAGTAATATATATAACTTTTATGTGAAGCTAAGTCGAATTTAACCTATATCTTAACTCTGTCACGAAAATATTAGAAATACTTTATAAAGTCATAGTTTCAAATCTTTTTTTCATTCAAAATTATTTGGAAGATAATTTTATGACTAAAAAAAATTGAGATTATTCACTTATTTGAGATTCCAGCTATTTAGAAGGGAAATTTAAAAAAGAAACAGATCGGCACTTTCTTGAAAATAATTATTCAATATATTTTCACTAACATTTCACTTTAGAGTTGAAAAACAGCTTGTCAAAATTTCTTTTGATTTAAATTTAAGTGAAATGGGAGGATAACAATTATAAACCAATTCGTTTCATTCAAGTTGTTTAATTGAATCCTTCAAAAGAAAATGTTATTTAATAGAAATGATAGGTGTAAAAGTAAGTCTGACTTTTTTTTGATAATGTGTCAACAACTCCATTGCCAAATTATAATTCCTTTCTTACTTGTATATAGTAGTGGTTTGAAGTACATTATATGGATTCAAAAGAAAAAATAATAATCTAACTTGAAATTGTCAAGATTGGTTGGAATATTTTACATGTCACACTACCAAAAACTTTAACTTAATCATATTGTTAGAGTTTACAATATAAATGAAAGTTGTTGAGATGTTTATATCAATATTGTCATACACAACTATACAGCTAGTTATAAAGATTTGAAAAAAAAAAAAGTTTGTTTTTTTAAGACTAAAAAGAAAAGGTCTTCAAACCATAAAATATATGATTTATTAACTATTTATATATACATAAAGATGTAAGCTTTAAAATTGATTTAATATTAAAAATATGTTTGATTTTAGTTTTTTCTTTTATAAACGTAACTTTTCTTTTAAATTGGTGAGTTTTCCAATCAAATTTGTTATTTTTTAAAAAAAGTTGATAATATATAAAATGAGGAAACTCAACTTTGAAATTGCTAGTATAAAATATCTTTTGAAGTATGTTCATTGTGCTGTTGATTCTTGAAATTTTCATATTAAACTCCATTTAAATCAAGTTGAAAAGGTCATGCTAACTAACAAATGTCTTATCAAATAAAAATATTTGGTCAGTCAAATAATGAAGGGATGGCCAAGCATTTAAATTAACTTGTAAAAGTCTAGCTGTCTTGTTGTGAAGCTTTATTTATTTATTTTTTTACAATACAAAAACCTCCACATTACTACCCACTTACACCCAACAAAGATTTGGTTCTTATATATTCTTCTTGATCTTTTTGGTTGGGCTTTAATTTAGACCAACTTTCAAGCTGTCAAAAACTTTAAACTAAGACAAATTCTCCCCAATCATTTTAAGTCTTACTTTTGTTTGGCCTATGATTTTCCTCTCCTTCAAAATGGAACTATTTATTTTAAAAACGCAAAATTATATATAAAAAAATGTTGATGAACTATCACATTTATCTTAAACTTACTGATGAATTTTGAAAAATTTCAAAAGTGTCTCTCAACTTAGAGGACATTTCAAAAATATCATTATCATTAATTTTGAATGAAAGCCGTTAAAGTTTTATTTAAAAATACTCTTAAACTTAAAAAAAAATTCAAAAATACCTTTGGTATTAAAAAACACATAAAATTTAAATAATTTACCTTTCCAAATATTTAAATTTAATGTGTCAAACTTTGGACGATATGAACAAGAAATTCTGGATGACTCGTAATAGTTTTCAAATTGAGATTTGTTGAATTATTTGATTTGATTTGATTTTATATTCTTCCTTTAATTGAATTATTCCATAGGTAATATTTCCTTAACTAGAATTTGCCTTATTTGGTGAATAGGGTTTTTCTTATTTAAAGAGGTTCATTGTAAAGTGTAAATCATCGATTAA
>JBBMKA010023926.1:0-27206 GCA_037833695.1 Sechiopsis laciniata | reverse complement strand
GCTACTTTTTTTAGTTTTTAGAATTCCTTTAATATTTTAAAAACATTTTTAAATTTTTAAAAACAAAAATTAAAATTTGTTATCAAACAAACTTGTTTTTAAAATATTAAAAACAAAAACAGAAAACAAAAAACGAAATAGTTATCAAACGGGGCCTATGAACCAATTTGTACTCAAAAAAACAAAAGCGAGCCAAACTCTTTTTTTTTTTTTTTTGAAATCATTAAATGAGCCAAACAGAGTTAAGAAAATGAGACACTTTGAACTCTTTTCAACAAAAAAAGAAATCTCAATTCTCAAATAATTAAATTAGCCAAACTTTTTTTTTTGAAATCATTAAATGAGCCAAACAGAATTAAGAAAATGAGTAAAACGGAATCCCTTTTTGGTTACACGACACCCCTTTTCAAATAAAAGAAATTCAGTAATGTTGTTAAAAAAAAGGAAACGGGCAAGATTAATTTAAAAAAGAATTATAAATATGATAATTAAAAAAAAATTAATTAACATATATAGTCATTGAATATTAATAAAAATACTCTATTAATGAACCCTTATAATACATAATAGTGTATTGATGAGTATTTATAATATCGTATTAAAGCGTATTAATTATTATAAATATAATTATTTTAAAATTATTTACATTTATAATTATTGGGTGAAAATATCTCCTACACTACAATTTTTCAAAAAAAAAAAAAACGTAAATGTTCACTTAATTTGATTAAAAAAAACACACATTTATGATTTTAGGAGATATGTAAGCCTTTTATTTATTTATGGTTTCCCTCCTTTGTTTTGATCTTTTTTTCTTCGTTTTTTAACATTGTTCTTACAAATCTTTCATTTCTTAAATTTATATACTTTTAATTTTTATTCATTTTTCCATCAACATGGTTACAAATTATACAAGATTTGAATCCGTAGCATTACAAAATTATACAAAATGTTATTTAAACTATATTTTTATTGTTCAAATTTGTAACTACTGTGAGTGAAAAATTCAAATTCATAACTCATGACCACACATTAATACTAGTGATAGTCCCAAAATCTTGATTAACCCATAAATTAACCAATATAATAATTTTACCGAATTTAATTTTAATAATTTTTTTTTATACCAAAACTAAGATAATAATTTTACCAAAACTTACCGAATTTAATAAAATGTTGCTCTAACGTTATCATTATTATTATTTTTTATATCTTATCACCCCTCTTTTTATATATGTGAAAAATTAAAAGTACACGATGATACATTTTTTGACGAATTTTTAACAGAGAATTTGGAGAATAGAAATTATAACATATTTGAATCTACATAATTTCTAATTCATTCTTACAAAAATAGCTCCATCTTTATTTGTGTTGGAGATTTTCAATTCTCATTTCCATGTTTTATCTCTCAATCCTATTAGTCCTAAGAGTTTAAATTTCTTTAAGCCAAAAAGGGGGAAAAATCATGAACAAGTTCAATGAATTTGAGGTTTGTTTGTAACAAAGAAGCCAAGTGGTGATTTGATACCATAAAAGAGATGAACCCAAATTAAATTTGCATGAAATGAAACAAAAAGCCTTTGTTCTTGAGATGAAACGTGTCAAT
This sequence comes from Sechiopsis laciniata, assembly GCA_037833695.1. Lineage (NCBI taxonomy): Eukaryota > Viridiplantae > Streptophyta > Magnoliopsida > Cucurbitales > Cucurbitaceae > Sechiopsis > Sechiopsis laciniata. The sequence goes on along the minus strand of JBBMKA010023926.1, from coordinate 25,597 downwards.
AATAGGAATTCAAAATTTTGAATCATAAATGGTTGCTCATAATTAACCGTCTTTAATTATACCATTCTTGTAAGTTGTAAGGAAGTTATTATTTCAAGTTCACATTTGGGATCTTTAGTTGAAACTGAAAAAGAAAAAAAAAAAAAAAATTAAAATGATCGATCCGACTTAGTTCAATTAATTTGATTTTTTGGTTAAAAGTAATAATAATAATAATTTTATTTTTATTGACCAGTGAAAATTGTTGGGTGGTAATTGACACAAAGGTTTAATCTCCATGTAATTATTCTAAAAAAGAATGAGATTAACACTTCATTTTAAAAAAAAGTTCATAAATAATAAAACTCATTTTATGACAAAATTTAAGAATCGTGAATCGTGAACACATTCGGGTGGAATGGATCATAAGATATATTGGAATTCATGGTTAAACAATGATTACTATGTATTTTTGTAATATGCATTTTTCTTTCTTTTCGATGATCTAATCTTATCAACTCTAAAAATAAAGAAAAAAGTATTTATTCTTAAGAATAGTTTAGACAAGTACCTAACGTGGTTAAGTTGTAGATGATACAATTAAAATAATGTATTAGAATCAAAATTCCAAATCTTAAGACTGAAGGGTTACATTTCACAATCCACATTTTGGTATATAATTATAAAATTTGAAGCTAGATTATCATTTGATTTGTTTTTGTTATTTTTTAAATTTAATTATAATTAGGAGAAGAGATTTGAACCGATAACTTTTGATCATTAGAATATACAAACACCCATAAAATATTGCTATTATTACCATTTGGTTTGATTCGTTAAACTCGAATTTCAAGTGTTTTGTAGAATTTCATATTGAATAACTCAATTTTGATTTTGAGTTAATTAGCATCAGTTGGATAACATTTATGTTTATGGTTTCCTATATTTTATACTCTTTTAAAAATAAATATACATACATGTTTAATAACTCATCTCCTTTCTTATTTCCAAAAATTCTAAAAACAATATTTCTAAAATTGAGTTAGAAATTATTTTGTTCTTTTGTTACGTTATAAGAACTTAGATTGAGACCTTAGAATAGATCGGCTCCTTTACATTTATTTTATAAACTACCTTACATCGTAGACTTTTGTTTGGGTCCCCATGGTCTTCAACTGTCGATATCCATCAGGTATCTTAGTAGTGGTTTAAGGATTTTAACGCATGTTTAGTTTTGATTAGCATTGTTTATCTTGTTATATTATGTTGCTTTTGTGTTACCTACATGTTACCTTAGTAGTCCAACTGGGATTGAGTTGTTTTGAGTCCAGTTGCACACTCTTGCTATGTTTGAGAGAGTCACCAAAAGCGCAACTAGAGATAGGAGCAGAGGTAAAGGTAGAGGTGTGCATCCTGGAGGAGCACTGATTCCGGAGCCGAGCCCTCTTGTAGGCCAACAAGTTAGGCATACCTCAGAGGTAGGAGTAGATGGTTCTCCTAGTGGTGTGCTGCAAGTGGCAGGGTTCAGCCTAGAGATGATAGCCGCCTTGCAGGTCATGATGCGGGGTGTAGTTGAAGAAGTACTTCGGGAACCCAACCAAGGTTCAAGTAAAGTGCCATAGTTCCAACTGAGGGTGGTCAGGCTGTACATGGGAGTAGCCAGGGTGTCATTGAGAACACAAATATTATTAAAAAGTTCAAGTGAGAACTGAAGACTTTTGATGGGAAATCAGAGTGCCCCTTGATTGTAAAGTCTTGGTTATCCTTCAACAAGTTAGACATACCCCAGAGGTAAGAGTAGATGGTTCTTCTAGTGGTGTGCTGCAAGTGGCAGGGATCAACCTAGAAATGATAGCTACTTTGTAGGTCATGATGTGGGGTCTAGTTCAAGACTTGCTTACTTTGCAAAAACCTATATCACTTTTAAAGCACAAAGGGTAAGTTACTTCATTACTGGTTTAATGTAGCGATTAGAGGTGACGTTGATGCTTATAATCTAGTCAGTTTTAGAGCTTGTGTGTAGTTGGCTTAAAAGATTGATGCAAAGTTTACAGATGAGACTTTGTTGGTTAGAGCTATTGATACCAGGGATAGCGGCAAGTGGAAGTTCGAGGCAACTAGATTATCTGGGTCTGAGGGCCAACAACAGAGGCCAAGATTCAACACGTTTAAAAGTAAAAAACCAAAGCAGAATAGTCAGAGGTTTGAGGTTCGCATTGCTAGGGAGTGTAGGAGCTGTGGTAAGAGCCATTTCGATTTGTGTGAGTCTAAGAAGAAGATTTGTTATAAGTGTGGCAATGTAGACCAATTTTCTAGATTCTGTACTCATAGAGGGTCTTCTACTAGATCATAGTAGTTTGTAGGAGCTACGACCCAAATAACCAGATTGGTTCAGTAGCAAGGTAAAGTGTACGCCACTAGTCGTTAGGAGGCTGATGCTTCAGGTGGTGTAGTCACATGTACTTTTTTGTATTGATGCATGGTTATGTGTGACTTGATTGATGAATAGATTTTAAACTGACATTGTGCAAGTATATGCAGTCAGCAGTCAAGCGATAAGTATTTTTATATCGTTCCCCTTAAGAACTGTATGATTTACGTTTAATGTTATCAATTTTGGAATCAATTGTAATAAATGAAAGAAATATGGTAGATTGATTTTTGTTTGAAGGTTCTTTGCATTCAATGCAAAGAAGAGATAAACGACTTTAAAATGTGATTTAGAGAAATAAGGCTCCAGTTAAGGTAAATCGGGGAAGCGTTAAAAAATCCTAAGGGTCACTAGCGGTAAGTAACTACAACAAAATGGATATGATAGCTGTTATACCAAAATTTAGATTTACTTCTAATCCAATATCAAATCAAGACTAATAGATATGAAATCAAACCAAACAAGAAGGCACAAAGAGAAAAAATTAACACACCGATGTAAAGTGGTTCTGACTAGCCTATTCCACTGTTCAGAATGTGAGATGATCAATCTTGATCACTCACTCATAATTGCCATTGATGAATATCAAGAGCTCTCAAAATTCGGTGGCCAGGGTTTCTCTCAAAGGAAGAAGGAGAACCCAAGGGTGCTTTATATACTAGCACAATCACACACCCTACACTTGGTTATTAAACCTAACCCCAAGACAAACTGAAGTTCATTAAACTCACCATATGGGTTAATACATGATGATGTGTAATTCATATTTAACAAATTACCCTCTTGAAGTACATATCATAAATGACATCATAATTTTAAAATTCTAGACAAAACTAGATCATAACTTTGCTCGGCATGAGCAAATCAGAACGGTCTTCACGATCTCAGAATTCAGAACTTCAGTAGGACAGAGAACTAAATCCACCAACGGCAACCCGAACCTGTTATCAAAAGAACATCTTAAAAAACAAACAAATCATAAAACAAATGTTGCCAATCTAGAGTTCATCTCTTTAACGTTCATTATAAAACTTAAACGCATGTGGTATCTACTCGGTTCTTAAAAACATCCGTAGCTAGATATCTAAATACCCTTCCATAGAATTTTTTCTCAATATTTGGAAGAATAATTGACCTAATTCAAATCATTTCAAGGTTTGAGAAGAACAAATAAATGTTTGTCTAAAGAGTATTTAATTAATGAAGTTTGGTTGAAAATTGGACCTACCTAAGCCCTTTTTGAAAATCGAGAATAAAGAATTAAAGATCCTCTAATGGAATGTTCTTTTTTTTTTAGTTTGGAAAGAATATTAGCCAAACTCGGCTTATTTCAAGCGTCGAATAGTAACATAAATTATTGCCTCTAGGATGTTTCTTTGCTTTGGACTGACTCGACACGTTTCAAGTTTTAAGTGTCAGAAAAAAAAGGTTTGGAAATAATAAATTTCATCAATAGTTAGTCCAAACTTTGAAAGTAAGACTTCTGAAGTGATTCTATGAAGTTCTAGCTTCGTAATGTCCAAAGAAGCAAAAATATGATACATTTTTTTTTAACATTTTAAATTTGGGAATAAAAATCTCCAAACAAAATTTATGATGAACTTTTTTGTGTTTCCTAAAATTGCTTGAAATGCGACGAACGTGGTCATGACTCTGTTTAAACATGTCATTGACAATCATCGATGGAATTAGATATGTTTTGAAGAACAACCCCATCAATAAAATAATGGACTATTTATTCATTTCGCGATACCATCATATAATTTAACTCGAAACTTGAAGGGCAAACGCAAATGGGTGATTCACTCGTTATGTAATTTTTCAAACTCATCTATCAAAATCATCTTTGATGCCTTGTCTTTTGCATCCTTGTTTTGTTACTAAGAATTAGTTTGTCGATTAACATGTATAAGAATTTTATTGAAGCATAAAAGCATTTTTAATTATAGAGATTTACACGAAAATATAGTTATTAAAAGATATAAGTTAATAAGAGCATATAAACTACATCGTTACAATATCTCTATAAAAAAAACTATACCATTCAAAACTAGTGTTTAAAAGTTTATTATTACATCAACTACAAGTTTTAACTAAATTGCTGGAATAGCTCAGTTAGCTGGAGCATGTGGATGTTAACCACCGAAATTATGAAAAGGGTTTGCAAAAGTTGGTGTTTGTGCTACTCATTAAGATAAACATCCACCAAAATTGTGATAAGTTAGCTGGAGTTTTGTTTAGTTTGCTGATAATTTGATAATTGAGCTCTGCTATTTTGAGAAAATCTTGATCCGAAATTTGTTTGCAATTTTGATAATAGACTGAATTTGAAATTGTTGATTTGAAATTCTGAGACTGATTATTGTGATAGCTGCTTTGTTATTTGCATTGGGTATTTGTGATTGGTTGGACTATCGTTTGTAGTGTTTTTCAGTTTGAGGCTTATTGAATTTTCTATTTCACTATTTTCCTGCAATTTTGATAATTCGCATAAGATGTCTACAAGATTTGAGTTAGAAAAATTTGATGGGTCAAGGGACTTTGGTTTGTGGAAAAAGAAAATGAAAGCCCTTTTAGAGCAACAAAAGGTTGCTAGAGCCTTAGATAATCCTCCTAAATGGCCTCTAACTATGTTTGAGGACGACAAATTAGAGGCATTGGAAATAGCCTATAACACCATCATCCTTCATTTAGATGATAATGTTCTTAGAAGGGTTAGTAACATAGACGATGTAGCCTATTTGTGGTCCAAACTCGAAGAATTCTACATGTTTAAATCTCTATCTAACAAGATTTATTTGAAGGAGATGCTATTTGGGTTTATGATGGATTCTTCTAAGGGTTTAGAGAAAAACATTGACGTGTTCAACAAAATTCGTGGCAACCTGGCCATTTATGGGAAGAAGCTTAATTCTAAGGATCAAGCAATCATTCTCCTTAATTCGTTACCGGAGAAATACAAAGAGCTTAAATCAGCCATTAAGTACGACAGAGAGACTTTGACCCTAGATATTGTTTTGGATTCATTGAGATCTAGGGAGTTAGAGATGAAAATTGAAAAACAAGGATTCTGCGACCTTGTTTGTGAAGATTAAGTCTTTTAAAGACTAAGGAAGTTCATCATGTAAATCGAGCTCTAAGTATGATAAGGAGAAACAACCATTAGAGCAGAAGAGAGTTACTTGCAATTACTGCATGGAAGATGGCAATACTAAGTATGAATGTCCCATTTTGAAGAGGAAAGGTAAGTTACCCGTTAGGATAATTGATGATGATTCAGCTAACTTCCTCGAGAATTATGATTCGGGTGAGGTGCTCTTGGTAAAAAATTCTTAAAATTTAGGCCTTTCTCATAATTTGTGGATTATGGACTCTGGTTGTTCATTCCACATGTCCTTTTTTAGCACAATTTTGAAAATTTAGAAATTTTGAATTATGGCAAGGTTTTGTTGGCTAATAACCTTCAGCTAGAGATTAAGGGAGTAGGTTCTGTTCGGTTTAGAATGGATGACGGTTCCATCAAGATGCTAACAAATGTGAAATTCGTTCCAGGTCTTCAGTGAAACCTTATCTCGTTAGGTGTTTTAGATGCTATTGGTTATAAGTACTCATCTCGTAATGGCTTACTTTATGTGAGTAAGAATGAGAAAATTAAGTTGTCTGGAAAGCTATCAAATGGTTTATACATTCTGCAAGGCAAAGCTTTTCAACACGAGATGGGTGTAGTTTCTGATTTGATTGTTAAGACTCCATTTGAAAATTTGTTAGGTTCTACATCTGAAATTAATTGTGTTGCTCAGAAGCAGTTGAATTTTGAGATTGAGTTTTCTGATTTAGTTTTATCTGTTGCTTCTACTTATTCATCTGAAAATGCTTTAGTTGAGCCTTCAGTGCTTGTCAGTGACATTGCACATTCGGATCCTATCTTTGTTGCTTCTAAACTCGAGGATGTTCTTGTTGGTTTAGATTTCAACGTTAAGTTGCTGGATAGGGAGTTGGCTTGTTTGTCAAATTTTTCATGTAGGATGTTTGTGGTGACACCTGAAATTTGTTTGCTCATTGTTTGCTATTGCTGGTTTGTGATTAAGTCTAATTTAGAGGGTATTGTATACTCTCTTTCTAATGCAGATTAGTTTGCTTTCGGTTATATACATGAAGAGGGAATAGATATTCTTAATGTGTTCTTGATGTCCTTTCTCCTTTTGTGTTCTTGTATGTATCCTCACTGTTGGGCTTTGATTGCATTGATAAGATTTTTTGTTGCAGTTCTTATGAGCAGTTTGACTCTTTCATGATTGTTTACTCTTTTGCAAGAAATCTGTTTGATTGTTCTCTTTTCAAAAAGACTGTTAGTGCTAATTGTTTCGTCCTGATTCTGTTGGGTTTGGATGATAATCTGATGGCTGCTAGTAGTTTTGATGAAGTTATGCAGTATGAATATTTCTTGATTTGTGAGTTTTATATGGAAGAGGTTTGTTTTTGTTTTTTGGAGTATTTTTTTGTGTTTCTATTACTTGCCATTTTGATAGCACAGTTTGTTAGTTTGTTCAGTAGTTACATGGATGTTTGACATATTTTGGTGCAGCATTCTAAGCATTCAGATTTTTTATTCCGACTTTGTTTTTTAGAGTCATTTGAGTTCTGAATATATTTGGTTTTGAAAAGTCAGTTTATAAATATGATTCGAAGATGAGAAGAACACTTCATAAAGAGATTTTTTTTAAAATTTTTTCAGTATTTAGGTTAAATAAATAAAAAGAACCACAACTATGATTTAATTTTTTTTTTTCATACCTCTAAATATAATATACTCGCTTCCGACCTTATGGTTAACAGCCACATGCTCTAGCCAACTAAGCTATTACAACACTTTTGTTTACACTTTTAGTTGATGTAATAATCAACTTTTAAATACTAGTTTGGAACAATATAGTTTTTTTAGAGAGATATTGAAACAGTGTAGTTTATATGCTCTTATTAACTTGTATCTTTTAATAACTATATTTTCATATAAATCTCTATAATGAAAAATGCTATTAAGATTCCATAAAGTTCATATACATATTAATCGACAAACTAATCCCGAGTAACAAAACAAGGATGTGTGTTTAGAAGACAAGGCATCGAAGATGATTTTGATATATGAGTTTCAAAAATTCCATAATGAGTGAATCACCCATTTGCTCTTGCCCTTCAAGTTTTGAGTAAATTATATTATGGTATGCGAAATGAATAAATGTTTCATTATTGTATTGATATGGTTGTTCTTCAAAACATATCTCCTCCGATGATTGTCAATGGCATGTTTGAACCGAGTCATGAAAACATTCATCATAATTTTTTTTTGAGATTTTTATTCCCAAATTTGAAACATTTGAAAAAAATATCATATTTTGCTCTTTAAAACACTACGAAGCTATAACTTCAGAGATTCACTTCAGAAGTCTTACTTTCAAAGTTTGGACCAATTATTGACCAAATTTATTATTTCCTAACCTTCTTTTCTTACACTTAAGACTTAAAACGCGCCGAGTAAGTCCAAAAAAAAGGAACTATAACGCCCGATAAACTCACTTTGACCTTTTTGGTGTAGTTATTCTCTTTCCCTATAAGTTTTCGCTTGAATTTTGCTACATATAATTAATAATCTTCTTGCATGTTTGCAATAGCATCATGTTTTAGGGCAAAAGTAAAGTATCCTTTAGTTTCCTGTTTAGGATATCATTTTAGTTATTTGCTGCAACAAAAGTGCATGAATGAGTGAATTCTTTCATTTTAATTTATAAGGACTGATATCTTTAGTTTGCTGCAGCAATTCGTGGAGCGAAGCATGATGTGGCGCATAAAGCCTTGCTAAAGCGAAGACATTCCCCATGAAGATTGGCACTCAGAAAAGATCCAATAAAAGGACGCTTGTCAAAGATCTGTGAAAAGAGCTTTTATTCCTAGTCGTCGCTTTCTAACCGCTTTGGCAAGATTAGGCGACACTAGACGTGGAATAGAGAATGTTTGAAGTGGAACAGGTAGAGCAGAGGATCATGAAGCAGAGTTTATCAGGGGCACTATAAATAGCAACCTTTATCTTCATTGCAAAAGGGAACCGAGATCGAAAGATCTTTCATCCTTTTCAGTTTTTTGATAAACTATTTGGTTGTAGTTTTTTATTTTTAACTTAGCTACGCTAGAGCGTTTTTCCCAGAGCTTTGTTCTGTTAGTCTGCATTTCCTTTTTCAACCATTTCTAGTGTAGTTCGAAGTTAGTTGTTCTTATCTTCGTAGCTTTACGGAACTGCTCAGAGTTCAGTTTGCGATTCCGACCAAGGCCTTTCTGAACTCTGTCTTTTATTTTCTTTTTTTTTTTTTTTATAGTGAACTTTACTTGTTTAAGCGAATTAATGAAAATGAATGTTGTTTCGCTAGTTGTTTTAAGTTTTCTTTGCATCATGGGTAGCTAAATTTATCATCGAAGGGAATTAGGCAAGTAGATAGTTTGCTGTAGCAATGAGCTGTGTTAACTTAAAATACATTTCGTCTAGCAAACTGTTTGTATGAACCATTCCGTCTAGCAAACCGTTTGTATGAACCATTCCGTCTAGCAAACCGTTTGTATGAACTTTATTTCACTTTCGAGAGAAAAGAAATAGAGCGAACTTGCATGTCATAACACTAGGTTTGTTAACCTTTTCTTGCAATTTAAAGAACTCTTAGAGATAAAGTTTTTACTAGTGTTGTTGGCTCTGTTGTCATATAGATGCTAGAGCTCGAGAGAGCCTGTGTTAGAGCAATCAATAGTTTACTTCTCACCATTATGCCTCATCGCTGCAGCGTATTACCCAAAAGTCCTAACCTCCTTTCGATACCTTTTAATCTGATTAAGTTCAATTTTAGATTCCTTGGATTATTACAATTTCATTTCATTAAGCATATTGTTATTTCGCTTCATCATTTATATTTCCACGAACGTAGTTATAGCTCCATTAACCTTTTATCCCACCAACCCAACTCACACTTTAACTCTAAATTGAAAAGAACTAAAAAAATCCCTGTGGAGATGACTTGTACTTTAATTAGAACTGTCTACAACAAAGGCTGTGTATACTTGCACAATCTAGAGTCTAGGCATGCATAGTTAAATTTACATCGATCACATTTTGCTAGAGCATTCTTAGAGCGAATACCATGTGGGCTCTGACCTCCCAAGAAGTTTTTGGTGCCATTGCTGGAGAGTTTGTTCAGTTATTTTCTATTTTAGAGTTGATGTGAGAGTAGTGTTTCAAGGATTAAACTAATCTGTGCTGTGTCATTGTAGGAATTTCATCAAGTATATGCACATGCGAGAAATTGAAGAGCCATTTGATCTAGAGCCTGAGTGCACTATATGCAAAAGAAATCGAACAAACTGATAAAATCGAGAAAGAATAATGGCTACTGCAAACTAAGAGAATATGCCCATCAGAAACTCTAGGGTGAGGCAACAACAGCAGGCAGAACCTACTAATGAGCAAGCAGATGAGTTGCCAATTAATCCTATCATGGTGGCGAATGATAGGAATAGAGCTATAATAGAGTATATCGTGCCAGCCGTGTTGGTGCTTTAGAGAGGAATTATAAGACCTAATATCCAATCTAGGGCATTTGAGCTTAAACTGATGATGACCACGTTACTGAATAACATAAGACATTTTCACGGCCTGCCGATTGAAGACTCACACAGGCATTTGAGAGATTTCATGGGCATATGCGATTCGTTTATCATACTTGATGTGACTAGAGATGACTTGCGACTAAGTCTTTTTTCGCATTCGCTCGAGAATGACTCATAAATATAGAGGGCATCGAGGACATAATATGGGCAGATCTTGCGAAGCAATTTTTGAGAAAGTATTTTCCTCTGAAAAAGTCTTGGAAAATTCACAATGAGATCATACAATTTGAACAAGACGAAGGCGAATCAATCGTCAAAGCATGGGATCGATTCAAACGTATCGTTCGCAAGTGTTTGTAGCCCAGAATTCATTTTTATGGCGATAGCCCTGCTCAACCGTGCATGATCGCCACCTTAACGCCACTCGTTGCTCAGCTCTGTGCAGTATAGCCCACACCACACCCTCGTCATCGACGTCGTTTGCATGTATGCAGAATGTCGTAACTCCTTCGTGTCGAGTGATCCTACCCAATTGCAAAGCAGCATACAACCGTGCACAATCCTCGCTCATGCTTGCTTCGTCAACCGCACGCCACAGCAGCACTAGCACCTGTAAACTCCGATGCAGTGTGCACCACCACACTAAGCCGCGCGTCTAATCTCGCACCCTGCACCCCTAGCCATACACTACCGTCTGCCACCACTCATCATCACCTTGTGCAACGTGCTGGTTTCCAACCTAAAGGTATTGGGTAATTTTTGTTCCCCGTGTTTTCTGTGAGTAAATTACCTTGAATTTATGCTAATTGGTTGTATTTGGACTAGGTTGCATGTTTATCCAGTCTGATGGCTATTGTCAACTCTTAAAATGATAGCTATTATGTTTTCCACAAAAGAGTTTTTTTTTTGGGAACCACTTCTGCAATGAGAAAATTAATAGAAGTTTTCTCGTTTGTTATGATTAAGATGATGTTTTTCTATAGCATGTATTCTGACATTTGTTGTGTATTAGGATAATTTTTACCTGAATTTATGTACGAATGCTTGAGCGATTTATATTTCTTGCTAAACTCAAAGATCTAAATCGTGAATTGTCTTATGTGCTGTACAGTTGGAACACTTCTACGAAGGTTTGAGTGAAAGTTTACAACAAGTTCTGGATGCTTTAGGAAACAGAGCGGTGTGCGACAAAACATACAATGAAGCCCATCAGATTATAGAAAGGATATCTATAAATAGTAGCTAGTGGAAGGATGGGCGAAGCAAGGCTGTGAAGATTGTAAACCATCAAGAAACTTAAAGTAATGCATAATTAAGAATGAAAATGAAGGAAATGTCGTACATGTCGAGGGAAATTTGTAATTGAATGCTGCCCACCCTTCAACAGTAAAGCTACGTCGTAGTTTGCTTTAATGATTAATCAATTCAACATGCCAGCATAAGAGTAATGTGCAGGGTACAGAGACACACACCTGCACGAGAATTGCCTGTTTAACTCTACTTCTATCTGCTATGCTCAAGCGAACCGGTAGAACAACCAGTATTCTAACACATACAATCAAGGATGGAGGAATCATCCAAACTTCTCCTAGAATAACAATGGGAACGCTGGGAGTTCGAGTAATCAAAGCTTTCAACAATAGCAAAGTGGTGCGATATTTCAGTGCAGTATAAATAAACTAATGATAAATTCTAAATATAAGACTTTGCCTCATGCTTTAGAATCGCATTCACACAAGTATATGCGGTCGAAAATGCAACAAGTGATAAATATTTATTTTTTATCGTTCTCCGCAGGGATTGATGTCTATAATCAATTAATTAATCTGAGAGTCGTACAAGAAAGTAAAAATAATGGTGTTTGGATTTTGGTTTTGTTTTATATCTAAATGCGAAAATAAAAGTAAAATACAAAATCAACTAAGTAAGACTCGGGTTAAGGTTATGAGATGCGTATAGTAATTCCTAGGATAAAATGCGGTAGGTAGTAATTGCCATACTTTGCCTAACAAACGTCTACTTCCACTTTCGTTCGCATTAAGCCAACGTCCGTTGCGACTCAATGTAATTATCAATCGACGCAGAATATGCAGTAGTTATGCGTTTATCTCTAAACTCCGATTCAAAGTACGAAAGACTTAATACTAACCTACTGAACATGCAAACTAGCCTTAGGTTATTTCCTCTTCCGATTTACAACCTATTAGTGCATGTGGATGATCGGTCGACATTCACTATTTAATTAAGATCCTAATTCAACATGCTTCAATTAAAACCTCCTTTTACCCGAGTACATGCTTTCTATAACCTGCACCCTTAACCTTCGCCTAAAATGCTTAGCTAGAGATGAAAGTAAGGAAAAGAATAAATAAGAATAAATCGAAAGTCATTGCAAAAGAAAACTAAATTAATTCAAATGCAAGAACTGTTCGAAGGGAAACAATAGTCCAGAAAATAAATAAAGCATAAAATAAAAAAAGAAAACTTAAACTAGAAAGCGATAAGTGGTGGCGACTGCTTGAAGAATAGGACTCCGTGTCAATAGAAACATGAACTTCACTTTGAAATCCTACTCCCAAGTGTGGGAGAAGAACTCCAAAAATAGGCACACTTTCTCTCTTGGTTATTCTCATTTTTATAGGTTTGAAATGCTTGGGGACTAAAGTATCGACTTAGAAGGCAAGAATTGGATTTGGAAATATCTTTTATTGCCTTTTATCTTTGGCAACTTATCCCCTGATTCTCGAAAAAGATTTTCTTTGATTTTTTCTATTACATCTTTGCTGATTAAGGTATGAATCCCATGATTACTGCAGTTTGTCTATCCTGCAATCTGATAGATTTAGATCGGCATATGATTCTTTCCTTATTTAGGCTTTTGCATCTGATCTAATCTGCGGCTTTCGCATCAATGTTTCCAGCTTCCCGTTACTCTTCTCATCTCCGCACTGCTCTGATTTCCGCATTACTTCACATTAAGTCTTGCTTTATTTTTGCAATGGATATTTGTCCTTCGTAAATATTATTTGAAAGATCCCACGATCGGCAACCTCCAAAGCATTGTGATGCGTATTTTGACCTTTCGTTTCTCCTTTGAATGCGATGCTAACCATGTTCCCAAATCCTCTAAATATAGCAATAAATTAGCACAGCGTGGATTCTTTGGCATTTACGTACAAAAAGCATTCAATATTCACATTTTACTCTAAAATGCACTAATTTCTTTAGCCTTTTATATTTAATCTCATAAATCATACATGTATCTTATTTATATAAATTTATCATCTTAATTCTATTCTAACTCTAAAGTTCATTCAATTAATGCAAAAATAACTTTAGAATATATTAAGATATTAGTCTAAACAATGCTATATTTGAGAGTTATCACCAAAGAAAATCGGCAATCCTCTAGATTTTAATGTGCTATTTGGGCAGCAATACTCTTTCCAAAGAAACAATGCGCCGCAGCACAACAACCAGCAAATTCTGAGACCATCCTTGGAAAGTTTGCTAAAAGAGTACATGGTAAAGACTGAGCTGACATTGCAGAACAAAAAATCAGCCATGTAAACTCTAGAAATGCAAATGGTCCAGATGGCTAATGATCTAAGATAGAGGCTAACTACACGACTGCCATCCGACACTGAAGCTGCTAAACGCGAAGAGAAACAACAAATTAAGGTGATTGTGACCATTGGTGAAGATATTGATGAAGAAAAAAAGAAGAGTGAAAAAAAGGAAAAGATGAAATTATTGAAGATCGGGCGATAATCTCGCCGCAGTGAACAATAGAAGAGCAACCCAAGTTTGAAAGGGTTGAAAAAATCGCTGCAGCGAATCTTAAAAGTGCAAAAGAGGAAGTTGAGGTAAACAGTAGAGTTGGAGCGAAGCTGAAGCCTACTGAATACAAACCCCGACCTCAATTTCCACAAAGGTTAATAAATAAGGAAAATGGGACACACAACGAAAAATTCTTGGACATTTCGCGAGGAATCCACATCAACATTCTATTGGTGGATGCGTTTAGACAAATTCTGAACTACGAAGAGTTCCTCAAAGAAGTTTTGTTGAAGAAAGGAAAATTTTAAGAGTTTAAAGTCATTTCACTGAATGAAGAATGCAGTGCGCTAGTAATGAATAAATTGCCATCAAAAGAAGTAGATCTAGGAGCATTCACAATCCCGATTTTAATATGAGGAAAACATGTTGGTAAGGCACTTGTGATTTCGGTGCTAACATAAATCTTATGCCGCTATAAATGTATAAAAAGTTTGGCATTGGAAAAGCAAGGCCAACAATAATTACGATCCAACTCGCTGATAGATTAATAGCAAAGTCTGATTGGAAAATTGAGGACATATTGGTCTAAGTAGGCAAGTTTATATTCCCTGCTGACTACATAATCTTAGATTATGAAGTAGACAAGGAAGTTCCCATCATCTTAGGTCGACCATTTCTCAAGACGAGGCAAACTTTAGTGGATGTCTACGACGGAATAATTACAATGAGAATGAATGTGGAGGAAATTTAGTTTAATATCAGTAATTCGATGAAGTACCCAGTGAAGATTGAAGAATGTTCAGCGATGAGTAGTTTGGATGGATTAATTGACCATGTTTACACTGAAGAATCACTAGGGTGAACAGATTTTGAAGAAGATTTTGATGAATATGAAGAAGAATTGACTGAGACTAAATTAGAGGTTTATGATATTTTACACAGTTTAAGCATTATATGATCTCGCGCACTAGCATAAATCTTATGCCTCTATCAGTGTATAAAAAGTTTGGCATTGGGAAAGTCAGGCCAACAACAGTTACGATCCAGCTTGCCAATAGATCAATAGCAAAGCCTAAAGGTAAAATTGAGGACATATTGGTCCAAGTAGACAAGTTTATATTCCCCCACGGACTTTATATTCTTAGATTATGAAGCGCAAAAAAAGTCTCCATCATCTTGGGTCGACCACTCCTTAAGACGGGGCGAACTTTAGTGGATGCCTATGAAGGAACAATTACAATGAGAATGAATGATGAGAAAATTTAGTATAACATCATTAATTCGATGAAGTACCCTGTAGAGATTGAAGAATGTTCAGCGATGAGTAGTTTGGACGAATTAATTGACCATGTCTATGTTGAAGAATTGCTGGGGCAAAGAGATTTCGAAGAAGATTTCGTTCAATATGAAGACGAATTGACTATGACTAAATGAGAGGTTTACGATATTCTTCATGATTTAACTGACTCTGTTAAACTTAGTGATATAATTGTTCCTCTAATGAAACCATCGATAGAACAACCACTGGTACTTGAGTTAAAACCGTTACCTAGACACTTAAAATATGTGTAGATGGTGAAGAAAAGACCCTCCCAATCATTATCTCGTCAAAGCTTGTGCATCAAAATGAGAAGTTGCTTGTGGATATGCTAAAGCAACATAAGAAAGCGATTGGATGGACCCTGGCTGACTTAAAAGGGATTAGTCCATCCTATTGCATGCACAAGATCAAGCTGGAGGGTGAAGAATTCCAATCAGTTGAAGGCCAAAGAAGACTTAACCCTGCAATGAAAGAAGTCTTAAAGAAAGAAATTATCAAGTGGCTGGATGTTAGCGTGATCTACCCAATCGTTGACAGCAAACAGGTATGTCTAATCTAATGCGTACAAAAGAAAGAGGCACAACTTTTGTCAAGAATGAGCAAAATGAATTAATTCCCACGCGAACATTAACTGACTGCCGTGTGTGCATGGTGTTAGGATCTCATAATTATCCTATATTGGAAAGTGGATGAGTCCTACAAGCATTTATAAGAGATATGGGTTACTCCCTTCATTGCCAATTAGTTTTGAGGTGGAACTCCATATTCTCTAATATGGTATTAGAGCCCATAAAGCCCAAACAGGTATCGGTCCAATAAAAATGAAATTGAGATCCGATTCAAGATTGGTGAGCCAAAATGAGGCACCATCTTGAGGGGGCATATTAGGATCTCACAATTATCCCACATTGGAAAGTGGATGAGTCCTACAAGTATTTATAAGAGATATTGGTTACTCCCCTCATTGCCAATTGGTTTTGAGGAGGAACCCCATAGTCTCTAATACATGGATTATCAAAAGTTAAATGGTGCCACTAAAAAGGATAATTTCTCGTTACCCTTTATCGATCAAATGCTAGATCGAGTTGCTGGCCAAGAGTACTACTGCTTTCTAGACGGCTACTCAGGATATAATTAGATTACCATTGACCTTGAAGACCAGGAGAAGACAATGTTTACATGCCCCTATGGGATTTTTGCTTTCAGGCGAATGCCATTTGGCTTATGCAACGCTCCAGTAATATTTCAGCAATGCATTCTTGCAATTTTTTATGATATGATTGAGCAATGCATAGATGTCTTTATGGAAAACTTAACAGTGTTTGGCTCATCGTTCGCTACTTGCTTTGACAACCTCAACAAAGTGCTAGAGCGGTGTGAAGAAACAAACCTCGCTCTAAACTGAGAGAAATGCTATTTCATGGTAACTGAAGGCATCATGCTGGGACACAAAGTATCAAAGAATGGAATGGAAGTTGACCAAGTAAAAATTGAAGTCATTGAGAAATTGGATCGGCCAACGAATGTTAAGGGAGTCAGAAGCTTTTTAGGCCATGCTGGATTTTACAAAAGATTCATAAAGGATTTTTCAAAGATTGCTAAACCGCTATGTAAATTACTTGGCCAAGATTGTCCGTTTTCATTTGACCTCGCTTAGATCTTAGAAAAGGCTCTAATTTTAGCACCCATCATGACAACCCCTAATTGGGATAAGCCATTCTGCATCATGTGTGATGCGAGTGATTACTCGATTGAAGTAATGCTAGGGCAAAATAGGTAAAAAACTAATTCACCCAATGTACTGTGCGATTAAAATGATGAACGATATGCAGAATAATTATACAATGACTGAGAAGGAATTTCTAGAAGTGGTCTTCGCTTTGGATAAGTTTCGCTCTTATCTGTTTGGGGTCCAAAGTGACTGTCTATATGGACTATGCAACAATAAAGTATTTGCTGAAGAAGCCAGATGCGAAGCCCAGGCTACTGAGATGGGTATTACTTCTGTAAGAATGACGTTGAGATCGTATATAAAAAGGGTTGCGAGAATGTGGTTACAGACCACCTTTCTAGAATTGAAAATGTGGCTAGGTTGCTTGGAGATCGGAGAATCATTCCCTGATGAGCAATTATTTGCGGTTAGCCAAATTCAAGGAAATCAGAGCCATGCTTTACATATCTCACCAACTACTTAGCAAGTGGAGTAATGCTGGAGAGCTTGAACAGTCAGCAAAGGAAGAGGTTCTTGCATGATGGGAGAGCGTATTCCCTGATGAGCAAGAGGCTAAGGAAATTTTGGTGGAATGCCATTCTACAACCTATGCCGGTCATTTCGATGGAGTGAAAATAGAAGCGAAGGTGTTCCAATCAGGTTACTTCTGGCCCTCTATTTTTAAAGACGCCTATATTTTGCTAAGTCATTTGATCAATTCCAGCAGTTAGGCAATATTGGTAAACGTGATGAAATGCCACTAAAGTATATTCTAGAGGTAGAGTTATTTGATGTTCAAGGGTATTGATTTTATTGGTCCATTCCAAAAGTCTAATAGAAATTTATATATCTTAGTTGTTGTGGACTATTTCTCCAAATGGGTGGAGGCATTAGCTTGCGCGAAGAATAATGCAAAAAATATCATTAAATTTTTGAAAAAATAAATATTCACTCGATTTAAGACCCATAAAGATTTAATTAGCAATAAGGGAACCCACGTTGTCAATAGGGCTTTAGTGGTAGTTTTACAAAAATATAACATTCACCACAAGATCACAATAGCATACCACCCTCAAACCAATGGCCAAGCGGAAGTGTTAAACCATGAAATCAAGAAAATCTTGAAAAAAGTTGTGAGTCCAAATAAGAAAGACTGGTCAAACAAGTTAGATGATGCTCTTTGGCATACAAAACCACTTTTAAAACACCTCTTGGGATGTCCCCATTTTCGCTTGGTGTTCGGTAAAGCATATCACCTACCGCTTGAGTTAGAACACAAGGCATATTGGGAAGTTAAAGAGCTAAACTTAAGTTCACCGAACATCGGGCATACTAGGAAGCTCTAACTTTTTGAGCTGGAAGAGCTGCGGCTATTGTCCTACGAAAATGCCAAGCTCTACAAAGAGAAAACAAAGAAATGGCAAGATGATAGGATAAAGCCCAAAGAGTTTCAAGTAGGCCAAAAAGTTTTGATTTATAACTTTAGGCTAAAGCTATTCCTGGGAAAACTTAAGTCTCGCTGATCAGGACCTTTCACAATTGTCCAGGTATGTCCACACGGTGCAATCTTGATAAGAAATGAATCTGATGACTCCGAATTTTTAGTTAATGGTCACAGGTTGAAGCACTACTATGGCGAGGAGTCCCAAGTTGCAGACTTCTTCTCTCTGATCGATGCCTGAAGGTGACATATTGGCTGGAGCAGACGGTACGCGAACTGCTTGTTCATTTAATTTGCTCTAGGCCAAGTTAGTAAAAACTATATTATACATTTTTGTTTGTTTCTTTTGCTTTTGAATTTTTACTTGTTTCTTGTAGTTTCAATTTTATTTTTGCGAGAGAAAGTTCCTATTTGAGAGCTGTGAGATAGGCGATGCCGTGTTAGTCTGAGTGAGGGCAAAAATGGAAAGTTTATAAGGTCATCTTATGACGTACGTTACTGTCGTTAGCAGTTAATTCCCCGTTTGGAGGCATGGGCAATCGAAAGCTCTCATGCCGCCATGTGTTGATACGATGAAACAAATCTAATGTTCCTCTGTTCCTCAAGCGCCAAATGGATTTTGTCTTTCTAAATGCAAACCGTCAAAACTCTCGTTCGTCATTCTCTATAGAACCCTCAAATTTTTCGTTGAAAGGTTTTCACTCATCCAAACCTTTAAATTTTCAGAAACCCTTTAAGATTTTCATCGTTTCATCTCCATGTAAGAGTTCCCATTAAGTTTTCTAGCTATTCTTCATCGAATTATTTTTTGAAGGTCTTGAAGAGTTCTTAGTCCTTTCCTATTATTTTTCCATTTCAATCCTCCCTTCGATAAAAAAAAAAGGCGAAAACTTCCTTATTCGATCATGAAGAGTATAATAGGGCCACAAAGACTGAGATTCTAGGGAGGATCACCCAGGCTGAGCCATAAGCGAAGAAAGTGGCTGGGCCGAGCACCAAGGAAAAGAGTCCACTGAAGCGTAAAGAGCCCAAGTCCTAGCCAAAGCTCATTGAGACCCAGCCAAGGCCCAGCAACATGCCTGTAGCCTCTGTGGATGAGCAAGTTGCGGCTAGCATCATAGCGCCTTATGCTTCTGACTTACTTGCAAGATTAGCGGAGCTAGAGGAAAAAGAAGAGAGGCAAAAGGAGAGAAGGATGGCACAAAAGTTGAAACAGTATGAAAAGAGGAAAGAAGAAGCTGCCACGAGGGCGAGCGAAGAGCCATCGGCCTCTGGGGCTGATGAGCGGGTTAGAGAACTCCTTGTAGCCTATATGGTAGAGTGAAGCTTGGAGATACCATCAGCTTCTATGGCTGATGTTGAAGAAAGGAAAAAGATCATTGAGGCGAGCGATCTAGCAAAGGCCATGGCAAGTCGGTTCAGGCTGTTGGCAAGCCTGCAGTAGTGGCAGATGACACACAGTTGTCATCTAGTCAACCTGATGTTGATGCCACAACGTTGGTAAAAGCTAACCAAGAGGAAAAAGATAGAGTTGAGCAATCTCATGAGACCCCAACAAATGAAGCAGCAAGCCCAGTAAATCAAACCGAGGCTGATGATGGAGCGAGCTCTAAAGAAAACACGAAAGAGATTGAACCCGAGGATATAGATGTTCTTGTTGAAGAGATCACCGAAGCGAACACCATGGGAGAAGGCACTAGCGGAGTATAAGATGAAGAGGAAGACATAAATACCATGGTGGATGAGGGGCTCTAATTCTTCCTAGAAGAGGAGCGAGCAAAGGGATTAGGCGAAGAGCCTGAGAAAATAGGCGAACAAGAAAGTGAAGCCGAGAAAGTAAGTCCGACTAAGAAGAAATCAAAGGCAGTAGTAAAGAAGCCAGCTGTAAAGAGAAAAAATAGATTTGAAGGATCTAGTGGAGAGCGTTTGCTGCAGCAAAAGAAGGCAAACATGGGAAAGAACGTGCTTAAAATCACTGAGGCTGAAGCAGGCACGTTGGAAGAAAGGGGCGAAAAGATCAGAGCAAACATGGAATAATCCAAGGGAAATCCTTTCTTATTGGAGTAAGGATTCGTCATGGAAAGTGAGAAAGTGTCGATATAAGTGCTCAATCAAATTGAGAGCATAGAGTGGCACGACTTATGTGTGCCAGCCGAAGAAGCACAAAAAGATTGGGTGATAGAGTTCTACGCGGGAATTATCGACCGCGAAAGCTATCAGTCAACTGTCCAAGGAAAGCCACTCAGCTGGTCTTTGGCTGATTGGAATGAGCAATTCAGTCTGCCGGATGAGGAATCAAACTACGATGTCTTACATAATACTTGCTTCAGCGAAAACTTGGAGGATTTTTTGCGAGTTATCGGATGCAATGGAGCAGCCTGGGTTGAGGGACAAAAATTAATCAAATTCCAAGTTCCATTTTTTAATCTAGAAGCACACTTATGCGCCCCATTCGTCAAGTCCAGCCTCATGCCCACAATGCACGATTCCATAATGACGCAGCCAAGGGCCCTACTCATTTTTGCCATCATAGCTGACCTTTCAATTATCATCGGCTGGAATATCTCTGATGAGATTTGCCCATGGCAAGGTAAAAGAGATGCAAAACATACCAAAAGAAAGCCGCTTGATGCCCCTCAAGGCCTTTAGTGAAATCAGTTCGCTCGGGCAAAAAGAGCGTGGGCATAGCCGTCGAAATCAAAGATCTGCTAAAGGCACAGCTAGGGCACAATGCTAAGCAAGAAGAATTCTTTGACTATATGTATGAGTGATAAATGGCGATCCAGCAGTTCTTTAACATGATCGAAGGAGGCCTCTAGTTGCCAGAATTCCTAGCCTGTTTGCAAAGCAAAATAGTTAGCAAAGCTCGGCAGACGAAGAATTGAAATGGAAGTCTCTTCTGCCTTTTTTGTTGTTGTTTTATTTTGTTGTGTGAATGTATGTTTATTTCTTATCGTTTTCACTTTCTTACTTAGCTTTGCTAATCAGAATGGCGAACCTTGCTTTGTAAATGAGAATTTGAAAGTGCTCAAAATTTCAATGCTATCATCTTTTGCTTTAGCGAACTACGTTGTTTATCTCTTTGCACATTCTAATGAACATATCTTTCTAAGAAATTCAAATTTATTTCTTTTTTAAGTTTATTTTATGACTCTTCGATGCTGGAGCAATGCCTTTAAAAGAATGAAAGCGAAGCTTTGTGAGGAGTCGTGGCCTTAATTAACGCAAATTCATTAAGTTTAGAATTCTATTTTGCGGCGACTGATAACTAGAGCGAACTCAATTAGATATAATCCAAGCTTTAAACTTTTAGGAAACTTTAATTTGGGGGTGCTGAACATTTTCATTAGGAAAATGAAAAATCCAAGTTTGGGGGTGGAGTTTGCCGAAGCGAATAATTTAAACATGCTCGCGAAAAGTGCTAAAAAAATATGTTTAAAGAGTTATTCAATTTAGTCAAATCAATTGGCTAGTCGCCATTGCGTCAAAGTAAAAAGAGAGATTTGTAAGCCTAACCCCTTGGTGGTGAAAATTTTGAATTTTTTTTGAAAAAGTTCTAAAAAATGCGAGAGCGAAATGAATCAAAAGGCTAGTAGCCTAAGTTTCTGGGATCATCTCTCCGATGTCAATTGCTTTAACATCGTATACTTATCATTATATCAAGCATTCAATGCAAATTGAGCAAGTGACAGTAGGAAACAAGTGAGGGATACCCAGGGAGCTGTAAAAGGAGAGTATTCACTTCGGTAAAAAATGAGATGTACCAATCATGAAGAAAAATCTTAAAGTGAGTGATTAAATCCTATTGATAAGTAAAGGGTATCAGAACCTCAAAGCATAAGTTCTAGGCTCAGAGGGGTTTGTGCGAATGTGTGGTTGAAGCGAATTACAAAATAGAGTTTTCTGAATGATAAAACTTTACCCAGTATGGTTTAGTTATAATATAGCTTAGCTTAGAAATCTATTTGAATTCTCGGATTGATATGTTGATTGCTTGAGCAATGTTGATGAGGGATGTGCCGCTGTTGCAAAGTAAGAGTAGTAAAAAGCAAAGTTTCTTAATTAAAATTGAGCTATTACTCGAGATGAGCAATAATGCCAGTTTGGGGGTGTGATAACTCTCAAGAATTGATAGTTAAATAGCTTAGGGAAATAATGTTTCGCTTGAATTTGGCTACATTTAATTAATAATCTACTTGAATGTTCACTATAGCATCATGTTTTGGGCAAAAGTAAAATATCCTTTAGTTTCCTATTTATGATATCATTTTAGTGATTTTCTGTAGCAAAAGTGCATGAATGAGTAAATTCTTTCATTTTGATTTATAAGACTGATATCTCTAGTTTGCTACAGCAATTCGTGGAGCGAAGCATGATGTGGCGCTGAAAGCCTCCCTGAAGTGAAGACATTCCCCATGAAGATTGGCACTCGAAAAATATCCATTTGAAGGACGCGTGTCAAAGATCTGCGAAAAAGGCTTTTAGCCATAGCCGTCGCTTCCTAACCGCTCTGGTAAGAGAAGGCCATGCGGCATGTGGAGCAGAGAATGTGAAAAGTGGGGTAGACATAACATAGGATCATGGAACAGAATTTATCGGGGGCGCTATAAATAACAACTTTCATCTTTGTTGTAAAAATGAGCCGAGATCGAGAGAACCTTCATCCTTTCTAATTTTTTAACCAACCATTTGGCTGTAGTTTTTCCTTTTGGACTTAGCTACGCTGCAACGTTTTTCCTAGAGCTTTGTTTCGTTAGTCTGTATTTTCTTTTTCAGCCATTTCTAGTGTAATTCGTAGTTAGTTGTTCTTATTTCCGTAGCTTGCCGGAACTGCTCAGAGTTTCAGCTTGTAATTTCGACCAGGGCTTTTTTTAACTCTGTCTTTTGTTTACTTTTCTGTAGTGAACATTACTTGTTTAAGCGAATTAATGAAAATGGATGTTGTTTCCCATGTTGTTTTAAGTTTTCTTTTCATCACGAGTAGCTAAATTTATCATTGAGGGGAATTAGGCAAGTAGGGTAGTTCCCTGTAGCAAAGAGGTAGGGAGATGCCGAACTATAAATGCATGTTTTATTAACTTAAAATACATTCTGTTTAGCTAACAGTTTGTATTAACTTTATTTCGCCTTTGAGGAAAAAGAAATAGAGCGAACTTGCATGTCATAACATTAGGTTTATTAAGTTTTTTTTCTTGTTATTTGAAGAACTCTTAGAGATAAGGTTTTTACTAGTGTTGTTGGCTTTGTTGTCATTTAGACGCTAGAGCCCAAGAGAGCCTGTGTTAGAGCAAATTCGTAGTTCGCTTCTCATCGTTATGCCTTATCGCTGCAACGTATTACTTGAAAGTCTTAACCTCCTTCCGATACCGTTTAATCTGATTAAGTTTGCTTTTAGATTCCTTGCATCATTACAATTTCATTTCATTAAGCATGTTGTTATTTCGCTTCATCATTTATATTTCCACAAACGTAGTTATAACTCCATTAATCTTTTATCCCACCAACCTGACTCACACTTTACTCTAAATTGAAAAGAACTAAAAAATATCTGTGGAGATGACCTGTACTTTAATTAAAACTTACTACACAAAGGATGTGTATACTTACACAATCTAGGGTCTAGCACGCATAGTTAAATTTACATCGATCACATTTTACAAAAGCATTCTTTAAGCAAAAATTGAACTCTAGCAGCCCCTGCCCTAGCCTTGCTAGTGTAGCCCCAGCGTTGTCCTCGTGGGAGCGTGCACCTGCAGCAACTCAACTCTGTTAGCTGCAGACTCTTTCGCTGAGCACCTGCACCATCATCCCCTCGTAGCCCATGTCCCCACAGCAGACTGCATAACCCTCCTCTTCATACGTGTGCGTGGCCTCGCACATAGAGCTATGACTTTACCCAGCTGCGCCGACCGCTGTAACACCGCTCGCCAACACCGTCGTGCCTTCCCCAACCGTAGCAGCTCGACGCTGGCCATTGACCTATAGCTCACACATTCAGTTTTATCAGCCTTATACTGCCAGACAATAGTGCTTCTTTGATGCCGCTATTGTGTTTCGTTTCGATCTACCTTCGAGCCTCACCAAATTTAGATTGTGTTTGGGTGTTGGGTAAGGATCTTTCTTTGGTCTCATGGTCAATAGTCAATAATGTTTAGGTAGTTTTCTAATTAAGGATAATTGTTAGGTCGGTTCAACTGAGTTTGGTAAATCATTTGGCTATATCTCAAGGAATATTTTTCTTATAGTTATTCTGTGTTGGATTCAGGTATGGACTTTTTGCTTGGGTTGTGTGGACCCTGCATAAGGCAAATTCTATTATGCTGAAATTATCCATATCGCATGTTGTTGTTATTGTTTATTATGTGTGCCATTCGTACCTAGGGATTATGGGATTTTAAGGTGCCACTTTGAAATGTGTATTTTGTCTGTTTTCTTGTTGTTATGTATGCCTTATACCTCGAGATTATGAGGTCCCAAAGTGCTATCTTGCATGTTAATTTATAAACTATATTTCTTGTAAATATACTAGGATTCTTGGATCCTAGCATGTCGTATCTTATGTCACTTGTACCGTGTTCCTCATGATATTTTGTGATTACTTATGATGACATGTGTTTAGAGTGTAGCTAGTCAAAATCATGTAATGAGTAGTATCTTGTTAGGATAATTGTATGAAAATGTTGAGCATGTTTGGTGATTTACTAGGATTGAACTTTTTAGTTGTCATCATCTAGGATGTGGAGGACACAACGTACTGTTTTCCTCATGGGTTGGGATCGTTGAGAATTTATTCCTGCCCTCGATAGCTAGAGATGTAATGTAGCATGGTCCTCCAGTGATGCCTAGTTTGTAGCCCTTTTAGGCGGGTCGTGATCATAGTAAACGCTTATTATGGGAGGGTCTTAGCTGAGGGTGATAGGTATGAGTATGCTACTTGGATCGCTGATGAAGGCCTCCAAGACCGTGACTTAGTGGACACATTTCCTCGTAGAGTTAGGCATGTGGACTTAGACCAGGTCAGTTTGTGTAGGCCTACACCTAACTGGTTTGCAGCAGCATTCGGTGTATGCATACACACACTGAGTGTCAAGTAGATGACTCAACAGGACCGGTGACATTAGTTGTAACGGCCCAGTTCTTCATCCCGGTTTCTCAGGTACGTTAGGTTAGTTTTTCTGATGACCGGTTGGGCCGTTAGGGCTCTTTGGACCCTTAGGGCATTTTGGTAATTTTGCCTCCAGGGGTAGTTTGGTAATTTGCTAGGGTTCCAGGTTTGTTCGGTTAAATATT
>JBBMKA010023905.1:0-27212 GCA_037833695.1 Sechiopsis laciniata | reverse complement strand
TACACATGAAGATTGAAGAAGGTAAATTTTGAGTTAGGGTTTCTTTTTAAAATTATTTATACTATTGGTTCGGTTCGATTTTTTTGTCGGTTTTTCAATGTGAAATCAAACCGAACCAGATAAAATCAATTTTTTACCATTTGAAACCGAGTGATCCAATTCTCTTCTAAAAAACCGAACCGATCCATTTGATCGGTTCGGTTCAGTCGGTTCGGTTTTTTTTCTTTCACCCCTATCTACTACAAATAAATTAGTTTTGATGTGTATTATAGATAGAAATATTTTGTTCTTTTTTTATTATACACGCAAAATTCCCAAAGATATAAAATTTTAGTGTTGTCATGCCTTTTGGACTTTGTTCTTTGTGAGTGGAAGTTTGAGCAAATAAATTAGTTTTTTTTTTTTTTTTTTTAATATATTAATTTAGAGTGGATAACTTTCCACTAATATATGAATTTCACTCCAAACATGATTTGATTTTTTTTGTATGAATAATGCATTGAAAAATGGTTTATGTTTATCAAAAGGGTGTAATGTTTGATTGTTTGTTGATAATTCAATCCAACATTATAACTATGATTGAAAAGTAGCAATCTCTATGTAGAATTTGTGATCTCCTTTCTTCAATTTATATTAAAAAAATGGTATATATATATATATATTAAAATGGTTTATGTAGAATTTAACCGGATTTACCGAATGGGTCAATGATGCAAATGGTTTCATTTTTTAGTTGTAAACCAGTTCAACACCAGCGTTATAGGTTCGATCTCAGAATCGGTATTTGTTTCCCCTCACCCGATATGTATTAAAAAAAAATTGTACTAATAAGTTAAAAAGGGTCGTTAATGAAAACTTATTATTTGAACAAAAGATTTATTTCTCTTTCACAAAAATAGCGAATAAATCATTAAAAAAATAGTATACTATTCAACCTTTGTTTTTTAATCAAAATACCTATATTCTTTCT
The DNA here is from genome assembly GCA_037833695.1 of Sechiopsis laciniata. Lineage (NCBI taxonomy): Eukaryota > Viridiplantae > Streptophyta > Magnoliopsida > Cucurbitales > Cucurbitaceae > Sechiopsis > Sechiopsis laciniata. Next base: position 26,242 of record JBBMKA010023905.1, on the reverse strand, counting down.
AAAGTTGTAATGTTCATCTTTAACTTTTCATAAACGTTTTAAATTTATCATTTGAAAATAAAATGGTCAGAATATTGAATGAAAAAAATGGTATAACATCTAAAGCGATGTGGTATTGACTGTAATGTTTGTGTAGATCAAATTTTAAAAAGACCTTTAAACATGTTAATTATCTTTTTTTTTTTTTTATAAAACATGTTAATTTTTTGTACAACATTCAAATAACTACTTCATAAATATATCAAAGTTTAAAAAAGGTCAAGGTAACTATCATGCAGTGGTTCAATTGGTAAAAAAAGGTGTTAAGGTACACAAGGTAATGAATTCAATCTATGGTGACCATTAACTTAGAAACTAATTTCCTACGAATTCTGTTGACATCCAAATGCATTTTTTAAACGATGGATAAAATTCAAAGGTAATTGTTACAATTTAACTGAAAATGTTCTTAAAATTTAATGAAATTTCTTACCTATGTAGATTAGTTTTTTTTAGTACACCTATGTAGATTAATTAATTATGACCACATATTTTTAGTGAAATAATTTGAGGAACTAGAACCGCATTGAATTGGTTCGAACAAAAATACGAGGATTTCATTTGTAAGCTAGGTGATACAAATAATATGCCAACTCATAAACGACAAATTTAAATATTTTGAAGATCAAATTTCTCTTAAAAATAAATTTAACTTTAAATTCATCCAAGCCATATATTTTAGTTTAAAAATTTTGATTGAAATTCTCAGGAAACAAAAAACTGAAAATATTGGATATACACACCAATTTATTGAAAAATAAAAAATAAAATAAAACCACTATGCATCTTTTAGAAAGTGATGACTTTTTGTTTATCATCAAGAAAAGTAATGTCTCAAAAGAGCCGAGGCATGCATTTAAGTTTTTAAAAAATATGATCATGATTCTCTAAACTATCTTTGGGAAAAAAAGAAAACAAACTGAAAAATATTATGACAAACACACATTTTTATACATAAAAAAAAAAATAGAAATTGAAATAAAGCTACATATTTAGCACTTATTAGAAACTAGAAAGTAGTCTTTTGTTCATCATCAAGAAAAGTAAGAAGTTACTTGTTAATTGCTATTAGCTTTCTATTATTAAAAAATCAACTTGCATTAAGGCCAGCAGAAGAGCCAAACTTGAATTCAGACAGCATCTTATAAATTTTGCAACTTGAAAAAGGAAAAAAAAAGGGATAACTTTCAGGCTAGCCAGAGAATCATGTGAGTTTCACTGGCCATTGCAATGAAGGATTCAGACAAACTATAAACATGACAGCTAACTCAAAGATCTCTCAGTAATTGATAATTTAGAAGATAAATCAAGAGGCCGATTCGGCTCGAATCTTTTCGATCATCTTGTCTTTGATCAACCTCCTCATAACTTTCCCCGAAGGCGATTTCGGGATAGTGTCCACAAAATGAACGAGCCTGACTTTCTTGTAATGTGCAACGTTTGATGCGACGTATTTGATTATTTCATCTTCGGTTTCTTTCGCATTTCGAGCCATCACGACGCTTGCTGCTGGGATCTCCCCGGCTTCTTCGTCTGGCAGCCTGAAATACCGATGCAGCATAATGTTGTTTCAACCGTTTCGGATTTGATTTGTTAAAAAAATCTCTTTGAATTGAAATGTGTACATAAACAAAATGAATGTGAGGCGAATCTTACGGCACGACAGCTGCATCTTCAATGGAGGAATGAGTAAGGAGAATTGCTTCTAACTCAGCTGGAGCAACCTGCAGAGAAATCAAAGACATTCATCACATTGTTCACATTTACATAACAAAAATATCTCTGTTTGTAAACTATCATTTTTCACATCTTGAGCTTCCTTTTATCAATCAATGGATCAAGTTGAAATAGTTATTCTATGTCTTTACTTGAAAGCCTTTGTACTTAATCAACTCTTTAATACGATCCACGATAAACACATCGCCATCATCATCGATGTATCCGATGTCTCCCGTGTGCATCCAGCCTTTGTTGTCAATTGTCCTTGAAGTCTCCTCATCATTTTTGTAGTAGCCTGAAACAAGAGGGAAAGATTTAGCTAGCATCTAATTAGAGATCTCAGGGAAAAGATTCAGTCTATGTTTTATACCTTGCATCACACACTGGCTTCTTACACAGATTTCGCCCGGAGTATTCTTTGGCAGAGACCGACCGCTGTCGGGATCGATGAATTTGACTTCTAGATTAGGAAGAATGCGTCCGACTGTGTTTTTCTTTGTAGCAAGATTCTCTTTGCCTAAACTTCCATAGTTGAGAGTGATGCAACTGTGCTCGGTTAGTCCATATGCCTGTCGGCGATCAACGACATTTAGTTAGTGTTATATGCAGGAAGATGTAAGTTAGGACCTTGGATTAGCTCGACAATGTGATGGTGGAGCTCGGTTCGTTTTCGATATGCAGAAAACAGGAAGTTGGACTACATGTTATAGTTTAATAATTTGTAGGAATGAATCAATCTATTTAGTATACTCCAAGCAGTAACTTAATTACCTCTTGAACATCCACGCCAGGGAACTTTTTCTCGAAGGCAGTTTGAAGTTCCGGAGCGAGCGGAGCGGCTGCAGTCATGATAGCTTGAAGTTTGAGACCGCTAAGATCGAATTCCTCCACAATAGGATTCTTAACCAAAGCCAAGATAATGGGAGGAACAATTGGAGCAAATGTGACCTCCTGTGTTATCAGGGCATTGATGAAGGTCCTGAGATCAAATCTTCCCATCACAACAACTTTTCCCTTGGTTCGAAGTGTGGTACAACATATTCCGGTAATCCCGTAAATGTGGAAGAACGGAATGAGGCCTAAAGTCGTGACCTTGCCCTCGATATCTTGCGGCACACCGGAGAGCGTAGAACACAAGTTAGCCACTAGATTTCGGTGTGTTAGCATTACACCTTTGGAAACTCCCGTGGTGCCTGATGAGAAAGGAAGGGCACATAAATCAGTCTGCTTGATATCTTCTTTGACAAAGTTGTTACCTGCTCGGTCCGCAGCTTCTAGCAGTTTATACCAGTTCATGGAACCTTCAATCAGTTCCTCGTCCAACACGATCACGGGTAGGTTTAGTTCCTTCACCTGTTCACAACCACATCGATCGTGAGTGAGCGAAGTTGAAATTCTAAGGTCCCGTTTGATAATCATTTGGGTATTCGTATTTACTCAAATCCTCTAAATATGGTTTTGTCTCTTTTTAAGGAAGCATGTGAATTCTAAAAAAAATGCGAACCAAAATAAGTATTTGAAAGCTATGTTTTAGTTTTATCTCCCTTCAAATTTTGGTTTAGTTTTTAAAAACACTACTAAAATGTAGATGCCAGAGTAATGAAAAATATATGTTGGAGTAGCAGTTGTAGGATTAAATTTAAAAAATTAAAACAAAAGATCAAATGGTTATCAAACGGGACCTAAATAATCATGTTTGATAACAACCAACAATTTCCGTTTTACCTTTTCGAAGTTTGTGCTGTTCGTGATGACGAGTTTGGCGTCTGCTAACTCCACCTGCTTTTTTATTTCTGATATGTGAGCTGCTGGATTCACACCAGAAAACACACCTCCAGCAGCCATAATCCCTAAAGCAACAATTGCATATTCTGCAACATTAGGTAGAACAACAATAACCACCTGGCCTTTCCTCAACCCCAGAGAGCTCAAGGCCTTAGCGAATCTATTCGTGTCTCTCACGACTTCACGGTAAGTATACGCCTTACCGCCGACGGCTTCCACAAATGCCACATTACCAGCATATGATTCAGCATTCTGGAGTACAAAATCGGGCAATGTGATATCATCAGGCACTTGGACCTCAGGAAGTTGGCTGCGGAAAATGTGTTCCTCGTTTTCTACTGAATCTCGAATGCAGGTAGCCATTGCTTCGTTGTTGTTTGCTGCAGGTATCAACAAGGGTTGATTTCGATCTTCTTAAAAGAAGAGTTGAGGAAGCTTGTATCATGCTTTGTGGATGAGAAAATTTAAAGAGTTGGTGAGGGTGAGAATGGCATGATCCTTTTCTTGGTGGGATGTTGTTGATTCATGCCATTCATTAAGGCTGGTCACGGTTTCAGCTACATAAAGCATTTAGACAATTCCCCATTTTTGAACTAACAAACAATGAATTGGAACCTTCGTACATAAAACTTTATAAAACTTATTAACAGAATTCATGTGCATAACAATGATGGAGTGACCTAGTAGTCAAGAGTAAGATTGTGGTGGCCATCTACCTGAGAATTAATTTTCTACGAATTTCTTTGACATCCAAATGTTGTAGAGTTAGATTATATGTCCCCTTGTTATGAAATTGAAACAAAAATCTAGATAAACAGTAAAGAAAACGTGAGACAAAACACGATGATTTAACAATGTACTAGCTACATCCACGAATAGAGAAGAAAACGATTTTATCAATCTTGGAGATACATAATACAAAATGTCAATCAAATGGTACTAAGGTTTAAAGAGAGTTTTTATAGTACGCTCTCATAAAACCCTATTACAAAATATATAAAATTCCAAATACGAAAACATAGATCCCCACACGTTAACAGGGCAGCGAGACCTCCGACTAAGTAACGGGATACATCATAGTTCAAGACATATCTCAAAACCAGTGACTATAGTTGAGGTGCGCGTACGGATGTCATTCTGCACATACCTTTCAATAATGGGCTGTACACATGGATTCTCTTCTTGATAGGTTCTTGCTCTCATTTGGGGGTGTACAAATGGGGCCCAACCTTATTTAGATTTCACATCATTTGGCTACAACACAAAGATTTCAATCCTATGATCGAATGTTGATCCTTTCAAAAATTGAAGGGCTTCAAATATATTGTCAATGAAACAAACAATCATATGGCTGCATTACTAAACAGAGAGCTATAGAGTGAGAATATAAAATAAAACACTCATTTTGAAATTCATATAATTTAGAGCGAGAGGTTCAAACCAATAACCTCTTGATTAGTGGATTATATGTCATTCAAACTCTATTCCTTTTCGTTATTGAAAAAAAATGAGATTTTGCATGTATAATAAAAAAATGACAAAATATTTTCATCTACAGAACAAAAGTAAAACTAGTTTATTTGTTGTAGAAAATTCAAATTGAATTCCATCACTGGTTGAGTTCTATCTGTGATAAAATTCAATCAGTGGTAGACTCATTCTATCACTGACAGAAAATTATATTCTATCACTAGTTGAGTTCTATCACTGATAGAATTCAATCAGTTATAGACTTATTCTATCACTGGTTGGCTTCTATACCGATAAAAAATTATGTGCTATAGATGAATTATTTTAGAAATTGTGCTGCAAATATAATACAAGAGGTAGAATGTGCTGTTGAGAGTAAATTTTCTTGAAAAAATACTCTAAAAACTAGTAAATGCTATTTTTTTAATTAATAAATAACAAATTTTTTAAAAATAATAAGAGAGTCATATACCAATTTGTAATCGTGAATGGATTACCACCAATCAAGATAAAATCTGGTCTAACCCATATCCTATTCTCCTATTCTTTTCTAATTTCATATATTCATTGTATGGGGATGGCACTTGTTTATAGAGGAAACTTCCACATATCCTTCACACTTTTTTCCTCTATTTATTTATTTATTTATTATTATTTTTTTCATTTCCATATCAAATTCAAATTTAACATTGCACAAATAGAGAGAAAGAAAGATCCACAATTCAAGGAAGGTCGGCATCATATTATAACATAAAAGTCAAAAAGACTCGAAGGCAAAAATTGATTGTAACTTAAGCAAGTCAGATACTAGATCTCTGCTAAATCTTCCTACGGCTCCATCCTGAAAACCTCAATTTAAGCTAAGGAAATCATAAGTAGGAAAAAAAAAAAAAAAAAATTCCTCTACAACAGCCAAAAATTCCTCTGTTTCCATGGCGGAAATGCAGAGCTTCTTCAACCTCCACCGAGCAGCGGATTCTGCAAATGGGAATGTTTTAGTCTTTACATCAGAGGATTTGAAATCATTTACCAACAATTTCAACGGAACCAATCTGATCGGAATCACTCAGTTCGGCAGATTTTACAGAGGAAAGCTCCGACCATCTTGGGCGGCTGCAACAGAAGCTCAAAATGTGACTCTTAAAATTTGGGATCAAAATATGGAATTCTTGATTCAAGTGAGTGTTCAGATTTGAAGTTCATAATCTCCATTTATTTGTTGTTTGAAGTTTTATGTGTTTTTCAGGATGTGAAGTTATCAATGCAGCCATCTCTAAATGGTCATCCTTGTTTGGGGAAATTGATTGGTTATTGCTGTGGAGATGAAGTGAAGGGGGTTGTTTATGATTTCAATCCATTGGGTTCCTTGCAAAATTTTATGGCAAGAGGTAATTTACATGTTCATGTGCCATAAAGCTAATTGTCTGTTTTCATTACCTGCTAATTGTATGCGAGTTCTCGAAAGGCGTAGTGGTCGAGCACTTGGACCTTGAGGGTAGGAATGTACAAAAAAATCATAATTCAAGTAACTCGAACTACCCAAGCCAAACCGTAAGAGTTAGGTTGTGTTATGATTTTATAGTTTTTGTCGGGTTGGGTTGGTTCTTGGGTTTGCTAATTTTTTGCTATATAAACTCAACCCAACCCGAACTAATACTATTATACACATTATGTGTATGTAAGATAAATTAATAAGATAGATTCTTAGCATATTAAGTCTTCTAAAAATAATATGCACTAGTAAATATGTAATAGGTTGAAGTATAGTATCATGCATTTTTTTTAAACATATTTATGAGCCTATCATTTGAATCTTAGAGGGAAAAAAAAAAGGAAAGTAACATAATCCAAGAACTCAATCTAACTTAATCCGAAAATATAGGGTTAAGTTGGATTGCGCTAATGCATAAGGTTGGACGGGTTGACGAATTGACCAACTTTACCCAACTCGAATCATTTATACACCTATGTGAAGGTGTGCTCCCTTTGAAATCTCAGGTTTAGGACGGTTGTGCCATAGTCTAGGGACAGACGAGTGGTGCCCCAGTTTTAGAGGAGCAAACCTCCAAATTCCCGGTCATTAAAAAAAAAAAGAAAAAAAAAGCTTATTGTTTGTGGAATTCTGTACTGATTTGGATTTTTGTAGATGATTTTAACTGGCTCCAAAGAGTTGATGTAATTCTCGAACTTGCTCGGCTGTTGAACTACATTCACAGTCAGGAAAAGCAAAGCCCGGCCTTCGAGTTTAGAGCATCAAATATACTGCTTGATTGGGTCAGAATGGATGCCTTTTTTTAATCTTTGAACTATGACAAAAAGCTACTTCTCTCTCATGGATCTGTATGTTACGGTCTATGCAACTTCAAGATGGTTAATCTGATTGTTTTGACAGGAATGCAAGCCGAAACTATGCGGATTCGGGCTGATTAGTAGTAATGGAAGCGATACTGACCTCAATAAACTTCACAACTTTGCACAAATTCCTAATGGCTGTTTTCATCCAACTATAGGAGGTACTGAATTTGGTGTGAATACAAGTGAGCAGATAGTCCTTCAAGCTTTTTTTTTTGTTTTGTTATCTGTTAGTGTCTGGGCCAGCTTACGCATATCTCGACTATTCTCTTGGGAGAGACTGCCTGATCCTATAACATATGTAGAAAATTCCCTCAGGCTATGCTTTTTACCTTGAAAATGAGTTTAAAATGAATGAATGGCAATGCATAGCTATCAGCAAGTATAATCTCCAAGAAGGATAAATGAAGTTATGTTCCTTGAAATTGATCAAATGAAGCATTGCAGGTGAAAGCCAAGGGGAAATGAGCTCTGATGTATATTCCTTGGGGAAAATTCTGCTGGGACTTATAGCGAAGATAGATTTTGAACCTGAAAAACTGGAAAGCCAAAATCACCATGGGGTTGTGAACAACTTAGTGAGCATTTGGGCAAAGAATGAATACCAACCAAACGCCTCACTTGTCCATGAAACCTTGCAAAAAGACTGGGGTTACAGTGCTGACGAGGGAGTGAAACTAACCGAGCTAGCAATGCACAGTTTAGATTACTTCCCGAGAAATCGTCCGAGCATTGAGCAAATACTTCAACGTCTCGAAGGGCTGCAAGTTACTCAACGTATTTTGGACACCAGACCCAGGAAAAAAGTAAAGCAAATTCCCTACAGTGCCATGGACATATGAAATCATCATTTTTACCTGTCACAGGTTATACAGATAAAGTCATGGAATTAAATAGCAGTTAGCACTCTCGAGTTCTTAGTCCTTTCATGCATAGTTCTAGAGACATCTTGTATAACCTAGTAACCACGAAGTTACGAGTTCTAATCCTCCCTCCCCCAAATATTGTTGAATTAAAAAATAAAAAGGCTCTCGCTCTTTCTTACCAATGCAGAATGCTGTTTAACATGAGATCATACCAGTATAGATCCTTCATGATTCATGACCAATGTTCAATGTTATAGTTCATTAACCTGTTCAATATAGCTCAAGGATGAAATTGAAAATCAATTGTAATACATAATTACATTTTTAACCCTCTATGTCTGTCTTTGATCTCGTGCTAAAGACATAGCTATCCACACTAACTTTGTAGTTCTGTTGGTCATGGAAAATAGCAGTTAGCACTCTTCAGATCAGTTTTATTTGTTTTTAAAACAAATTAAAAAAATACCCCAACCCAGTGACCCAATTCAGAAATGGATTGGGTTGCTCAAAAATAGGGTGAGCGGATTGGGGGATTAACCAATTCGAAATTCAGCCTGGTCCAAAAAATCATCTAACCTGACTTACACCCCTCCACATTAGAAACAACAACATATTTCATTCTAATCATATTTACCAATGAATGATCTATAACTTATCAATGTAAAGACTGTAGAGCCTACTGAATAATCTAACTTTCATGAATCAATACATGACAGGTAAAGAACAGATTCCAAACCAAATGTATCTCTGAGTTTTTATTGTATGATGGATTGGTGTTGTCTCATGTTTCTAAGCCTTAACCGCCACTTGGTTTTCTCCTTGCTCACGAAGCTACAGCCCGAGCCCAGCCTTGCTATCGACACTCAGAGTGTTGAGATATGCCTTGAACTATTTGATGCCCTAGCCCCATGATTACTTAGTTAGGGGTCTCGCTGCCCGATTAGCCCATGGTGAGGGTTCGGGAGCGTTTGAACGAAATATGTAATCAAGTTTCTATTTTCGTATGTGGGCTTTTATGTAATTGAGTCTTATCTATAATACGGTTTAATTAGAGTGTACTATATAAAGTCAAATTAAACCCTAGCCCTCATTAATTTTGACATTCTATATTTTCGTGAATGTAGCTCACACTGTTAGTGAATTACGTAAATTTTGTGCTCTTCCCTTTACATTTTTTCTTGTGTTTTCGATTGATTGTTGATTGCCGTTTTCATAATCGAGAGAATACATAGGTTTTTTTTCATAGATACACATTTGAGATCCATATATTCCCAATGAACTCCAAAACATCAGAAAAACCACTTCGGAAAATTTCCTCAGCCAAACAATGGCATTGCTTCGATGGCAATAGACCAGTACGAATATGCCATCCAATCTCTCACAACTTCATCAATCATTTCCAACCCATATGACACATGTCCCAACTAAAGACCGTCGCGAACAAACATCGACTCTCTAATGACCAGTCCGATCGTGTTCTATGCAATAGGAATCGGCCTGAAACGGGAATGTTGGGGTGCAAAGCGGCAAGTTCAAACTCATAAACTTTTGATAATTGTGCACACATTGATGCCATTAACTATTGCTCTTTACTGAAACTTGAATGATTATGAACTGTGCTATTGTAGTCCACTCCGTATTAGGGGTACAATTGTGGTTACTCATAAATAATGGACTTCATTTTGATTCCTAAACTTAAAATCATACAACTCAATTACCATTGTGTATACCAAACATAGACAATGACAATGATAACTTCACTAAACAATTATAATCCATCAATGTTCATAACCTCTTCAAATGCTCTCTTACAGATCAGCATTAATAGTGGTAATGCTATCTCTGATAATCTGTTGACCATTAAAATCACTTTCATACCACCTGTTGAAAATATATATATATATATTTTTCATGTTCACTAGTAATTGAATTGTAAACGTAGATACAAAGCAGATCTTTACTCCAAGTTTAGCTTGACAACCACAAGAACATTTCATCTTAAGAATTCATGGTACACGGAATCCCTTATTTTTACAGAGCTATAAGGCAGCATAAAAGAGACAAACTCGGGTCGTTTTCCTCGCTGTTGTTGTGGTCTCCAAAATCCGTTTGAAAAAAGCTCGTTGCAAGGCTACGCATTCGAATCCTTGTTGCCTTTCTGCGTTTCAAACTGGTCTATGGCTACTTGCAGTTCATCTGTACCTCCAACAGCTCTCATAGTGTAGAAGTATACCCCAAACACGAAGCCAGTTAATCCTCCAGCAACAACAATATTCTTAGTCTTGGGTGCAAGGCCTCTAAATCCCAAAAGTCCAGCCATTTTGCAACCAATGATACTTATGTTTTGTTAAGCTCTTATCGCTGCAAGTGATAGTTTTCACATGAGAAACTAGGAATGCAAGAACAAAGAATGCACATGATAAAAGTGAAAAACAAAAACAAGAGCTATTAACCATTATGGAGTGGACTAGTCTAGTAGTCAAGAGAGTCTTAGACAACTAAGAAGTGATGGATTCAATCCATAGTAACCACCTATCTAGGAATTAATTTTCTATAAATTTTCTTAATATCCAAATGTTGTAAGATCAGACAACATGTCCATGACAATAGTCGAAGTGTGCGCAAGCTGGCCCACACAATCACGAATATATCAAAAAAAAGAAAGGAAGAAAAAAAAAAAGGAGATTTCGCTTGTTGGGGAGCTACTAAAATAATTTCACTCCAAAGTTCATCAAATTCACTCCATAATACAAATGAAAGCATACAACGAATACACCTTGAGACACATCTCCAAGAAAATTACTCAACTAAAGGCAACTTCGGATGCTTTTGTTGGGAATATCTGTTATGTTCATATGATTCAGTTTAGTTGTAGTGGGCACAGCCGCACAAGCACAACTAGCTCATAGTAGTTCAATTCTCATCTAAATTTCGTGAGTGTTTGGAACTAGATTTTATGCACCTCGACTATTTTCACCAGACAACCGTTTGGTCTTACAATAATTGATTGCCAAAATAACTCGTAGGAAATTAGGTCCCAGTAGATGACCATCATAGACGGACATCTAAACACTTAATGATTTATAAGACCCTTATTTGACCACTAAACCATCTCACGATGGTTAGTTTTTTTTTTTTTTTAGGAAATAGAAACCATTTCATTGATATATGAAAGACTTATAAAGGGGAGGCCAATCATAGGACCATATCAAGCAATACAAAGGGGGAGAAGAAATCCATAGTGGTGGAGGTTGTCAATAGCTAACTGTATTTCAGTAAGTTCTAGTTTATTAGACCATTATCAATTATGCAATACTTGGGTCCATTATGTAAACCCCATGGCTATGTATTATACAAAGATATTAAAGTGATCCATCTTACCAGAGTATTAGAAGTTCAGCCAAGGGTACCATATTTTTAGAATCAAAATTTATAAAATCAATCAGGCAGATTAGAAGGGAGAATGTGTGATATTATTTTGATATTTTGATCTTTGCTCTAAAGATTTTTCCAAAAGAGGCCTCTGTTTCGTATATCATACTGGTTTGATTACGTTCTTATCCACATAAAATAATCAATCCATGGGTTTTCTTTACCATCAATAATAAATAACAATAATTCAGAAATTCATGAAACTGAAAGCAAACTAAGATCTACGCCATGAAGTCAAGTAAATCATAAGAACCTAATCAAAGTTCTGATGGAATCCGTGCTTAGCAGAATAGAATATAGTCATCTACTGCGTTGAGAAATTACAAAGTCGAAAAGAATTTACAAATTGCGTAACACCATTTAACAACTAATCATCAACCAATTCGAACAAAGTAATTAATTCAAATTGTATATACAGAAGAAGAAAACAAACAAAAAATTGTAAATCAAACAAATATCTGCAAAAAAAGAGTTGAAGAAACGAACCTCGAAGATTAGCATAAAATTCAAAACCCTAATGAGATCCACTCCAACTGGTTTCGCTCAAACGTCGAAGCTGCGAGGTTTTGCAATTTGCAGCTTGAAGCTATTGGGCCGTATTAAATGATGGGCCTTCCATCGCCCAAATACCACCATTCAATAATTTTCCAAATATATTCTTTTTCGGAGACTAATGGCTTTTATTTCTTTGTTTTGAGAATAATGTAAAGTCGCTTTTTAAAAAAAATTAGTAAATATAATCATTATATTAATAAATAAAGCCACATACCTTCTTTTTTTTTTGAATGCCATATACTTTCTATTAATTCTGTTATTAATGAATATTTATAATAAAGTATGATATTATTAATGAGTATTTATAATATCGTATTAATAATTATGAATACAAATATTTTAGATTTTACCTACATTTGTTTTGTTTTGTTTTTTAGATAAAAATAATTGGGGGTATGGGTTCAAACTCATGACCTCTTGGTTAATGAATATATACTAATGTTGATGAATTATTACTCTTATTGGCATTTTACCTACATTTGTAATTACTATGTAATAAGAGTTTGTTTGTTTCTTTTTTTCTTTTGCAGAAACTATTGTTTCAATTTGATGAAATCAACGAATATATTCTCTTTTTTAGCTGTTTTATCTTTTATATAAATTTTACTGTTAAAAACCATTCAACTAGGAATTATTTGTGACTAAAAAAAGTTTGGAATTATTTGTAAATATGATAAGAATTTAACCAAGCAAACATTTAATGACATATAAAGTTTATGGTCTCCAAGGAATGGTGCAGTGGTTGAAGACTTGAATTTTGAGAGTATGCTCCTCTTAAGGTCCTAGGTTCGAGGCCTAGCTTATCACTTCTGTAGATGGGGTCCATAGACGAAATTTCTAACTCGAGCTCAATAATTAGACAATTAGTATACTCACATATTTCTCTATTAATTAACTAAAATAGAAAATACGACTTGCCATTTTTAAAATATGTATACAGGGTTAGAACCAATAAATTTTATATGGAATCAAAATTAATTGAACAAATAACGTGTCTACTGAAATTTTATTTATCAAAACAATGAGGGTTGACTTGAGGGCACACTGAAAATTTGACCTTTTTTTTTAAGTCACATAGTTATTCAAATAGATCAATGATTTACATTAGTGTATGTACTTGTTAAAAGGTGACCCATTTTTGTGTAGGCATTTGTACAACTTTTGGTTGAACATATATCTCATATCATTCAAAATCCATAATTGATATTCATATGAAAGGTGGAAAATAATTGATCCCTTCATGGGAGCATTTTTTTTTTTCTTAGTAATTTTCTATAATTAGAAATGTGTAGAAAGTTTTTGAGCAAGTTTTGCAATGTATAGCAATACTTGTGTCATGTGTAAGCTTTGACTTTCAATTAAATGAGATTGATTTAGTACATTGAACATGATTTAGCACATTGAACACTAACTTTAAAGATATGTATTCAATATGTCAAATGAATATAGTAATTCAATCGATTTAATCTCTATGATCAAAAGATCATGAATTTAAATTTTTTCCACATCTCATTATTATCGTATTAAGAAAAATGCATTCAATAAATTGATTAGTTCATTTACAACAAAACATATACCATTTAGAAAAGACTCCTATCACAAAAAAAAAAAAAAAAAAAAAAAAAAAAAAAGTTGAAAAAGGTTCCCCTTGTGCCTCTTTTATTCAAAACCAAAAAAAAAAACTAAAAACCTTGAAACTGCTTTCCTGTCTTAAGAAGGTAGGTTCAAAGTCTACTAAGGCCAAAGTTCAATTCCTAATTTACACATTTATTTTAGTTCAACAAATATATTTGATAATTAAAGGAATGAATTTAAGATATCTTAGTCAAGTAATTGTTGAGTTAAGTTTGTTTTGTCCACATTTTTTGTATTGAAATAACAACATTAACAACAAATGAAAACTGAACTATTTTGTCAAAAGTTTGGGGATTAAAATATTTACTTTTAAACTTTAATAACTAAAACGAGATTTAATTTTCTAACAAAATATTGGGGAGGGTGTTGACCATTTTCACGAGTGTTAGGTACACGTTCACATATTAAGAACAATGAATGAAGGTATTATGCTTTAAAAAAAAGAAAGAAAAAATAGAATAAGGGGGTCAGAGTTTATTATTATTATTTAAATTTAGAATTAATTATAAAAAAAAAAAAACATCATAGTTTTTAATGCTCCATGTGAATGCGAATCATGGTCTCGTCACGAGCTACATCGCCTATCTTATTTAATTACATAATTCACATTATGCCGAAAAATAATCATAATCTAACTTCCAAGTTGTTAGGCTGTTTGTTTGCCCCCAATTATTGAAAGATTTGCATGTGACTTTCATTTTTTTTTTTTTTTTTTCTCCAACAAATCCTCCAAACCTTACGCCACCAATTATTTACGAGGCTGCATAATATCTTTCTTATTTGTAATTTGATCATTTTCCCCCACCTCTTTAATATACTTTTTTTTTTTTTGGCAGTAATATACATAAATATTGGGTAAATTGTAAGGTTGGGTATTTTTTATTTTATTTTATTTATTTATTATTATTATTTTTGTGAAAATGGGTTTAATGGAAAAGATTTTGTCAAAATAGGTTGTGACATCTCTCCAAATCTTATCCCCATAAAATATCTACTTATTTTAGGTTCAAATGAATTTTGATACTATATATCAACAATTATAGTAGTTCAACGACATCCTTGTATTTCAATAACATAAAAAAATGTTGATATTATATTAAATACTATGAAATTTTATTTCAAAATTAATTGATAAAGATAATAATAATCAATTGGAGGAGGGAGACCATAAAATCTACATAGAGGATATTACAGCTTTTAAATAAATGAGAGTCAAATACCAATTTCTAAATCCATCACTAAAAATGCTCATCTATAAATTTCTATATCCCAAATAATATTTACTAGCCCTTTTTAGTGTTGTTTATACTTATTACTTTACTTATAATGACTTTTTTAGCAAAACTTTATTGATATTGTAGATATAATTTTTAGAATTAATATATATTGTTTGTATATGAAAAATGAACATTTTTAAATATGCCCATAAATTGTGGATTTGAAGAGATGTAATAAGCTATCAATCAAGCAATTATAAAGTTTCTCAAATGGCACAATTAATCAAAGGTTTAAGTTAAGGATATTTCCCCCTCTAGATTCACAATGTTCTCATATATATCAAATTCATATAGACCCATTTTGATAAGCGCCAAAACGTTGCTTGATTTTTATAAAGCTAGAGGTTCTTCTAGGATCCTTGCAAAAACTCACAATGAAAGCTAACTTAGATCACACTTCAAATCTAAAATTGTCACTCTTAAATTTTAAGACAACTCACTCCATAATTAGTTTGATTAAAACTAATTCAATGAATTGATTTAACTTCAAACCTAAAAAAGATTTGAAAGAAAGATAACACCAAATGGGATCTAAGAAAACACAAGTTTTTCATTCATAAACCTATCCAAAATAATGTATTACAAGCCATTTTAAAAACATAAAATTCATGCATGCATTGGAATACAAAAAAACCAAAAGATATTAATTGCATTTTGTAGAAAATAAGGTCTAGGAAGCCAAAATTCAATTTGTACATTAAGTGAGAGGCTTAAATGTTAGACAAAATGATAGATAAGCTTTAAATATGTCCAACTAACTCTTCTAGAAGGTTCATTACAATTATGAATATGGTTGGCAAACTTTAAAATAAAAAAGTTCCAAAATATGAAATATGAAAATTCCTTTATTTAAAATTCTGCATTGTAATTTTTATAATCCTCTTGAAATCTTATTTTCTTGTTTCTTGTAATTCCTTCTTCATGTGAACACAATAAATCAGTGGTTCGATTCGTATCATCCCTCATTTTTTTAAAAGGATCTTTCCTCAAATCAAGATGTTTATTTCCTGGTTTGAACACATTGTGCTTGCTACCAAGGATGAACTTAGAAGCAAATTTGGAGTATTTTTTTACAACAAACAAGTTGGCATTGCGTTTGTTGTCATTCTTTACTTTAGAAGGAAGCTTCGATTCAATATGTTGTAGAAGTTCATTTGCCTCCTATAAAATCTCAAAAGAAATACTAGAGAAACATGGTTTAAGCTCGCCCGTTAGATAGCAAGTTCCTTGATATAAAAGTCTAAAAATATTTTGCTTCGAAAACAAAATAGATTTATCCTCACTAGGTCTTTCACACAAGCTCACATCATTGGCTTTTCTCTCATTTTTCTGTGTAGGCCATAAACTAAGCTTGTGCTTATCTCTCTCACTCATTTTCTCACTAGATTCTTTTTCAATAAATTCATATGCTTTTGTCTTGGCTTTTGTGCATTTTTCCCTAACTCACTCACATCAACATGTACATCATAAAGAGTAGGTTTTCCAAAAGTAGAAGGAATACAAAAAAACAAGTCTTCAAAATCTAATTCCCTACTAACCTCATTAACTCGTGTTGCAACTAAACTATCAAACATTTCATTTTCCATTTTTCCACTTTCCACTTCAACCATAGACTTAGTTTCAATATATAAACTATTATTTTTCAAAGATGATTGAGATTTTGAAATTGATTTAGGATAAATGAACCTTGTAGACATCCTTTTGCGATGTGCTCTTGTTTCTTCCATATCTTCTCTCATCATTTCTAACATTTCTTTAAGAGCTTCAAGAACTGTACTAAAACTCGGAACATGTGTTGTTTTTTCTTCATTATGTGACATGTTGAAAATATAGTTCACCTCTAAGGCCAACCAAGGGATGGTGACCAAATGCTCTTATACCAAACGATAAGCACCAAAATGTTGCTTAATTTTTACAAAGCTAGAGGTCCTTCTAGGATCCTTGCAAAAATTCACAATGAAAACTAACTTAGATCACACTTAAAATCTAAAATGGTCACTCTTAGATCCTAAGACAACTCACTCCAGAATTATTTTGATCAAGACTAATTCAATGAATTGATTTAACTTCAAACCTAAAACAAGATTTGAAAGAAAGATAACACCAAATGAGGTCTAAGAAAACACAAGTTTTTCATTTATAAATCTGTCCAAAATGATGTATTACGAGCCATTTTAAAGACAAAAAATTGGTGTATGCCTTAGAATATAAAAAGACTAAAAAACTATTAATTGCATTTTGTAGAAAATAAGGTCTGGAAAGCCAAAACTCAATTGTATATTAATTGAGAGACTTAAATGCTAGAAAAAATGGTAGACAAATAGACTCAACTAACTCTTTTAGAAAGTCATTTGCAATTATGAGTATGGTTGATAAGCTTTAAAATAAAAAAGTCCCAAAATATGAAATTTGGAAATTCCTTTATTAAAATTATACATTGTAATTTTTATAATTCTCTTGGAATCTTCTTTTCTTCTTCTTGTAATTCCTCCTTCATGTAAATACAAAAAGTCGGTGGTTCAATTCGTATCACATTCTAATATACTCTACAATTATACTCCGAGCCAACTTAATTTTTAAGTGCCAAACAACGTTTTCTTATTAGCAGGATTGTGTTAAATAATGAAAGTGATGGAACATGGTACGCCTATCTTTCTCTAACTCATTAATCAAATTGGATTACGACATTAAAGTTTAGCTCATGTGATCTTGACATGCCTAGGCTTCTCTATAAAAATAATAATAATAATAATAATAATAATAAAATATATAAATATATATAATTTCGAACTTTACATTTGACTAGTGAGCTAATTAGTGTGTTGAGCTTGAAAAAATTAAGATGTGCTCCCATTATCAATTAAGTTGATTCTTTTTATATTAGTGGAGTACATATCCACGTATATCCACGTATATATGAAAAAAACTTTCATATACATGAATGTGTAGGAAAAATATACATGTGACACCATTTGACACAATTTATTTCTAAATAAAAATTATTAATAAAAAAAAAAATCTGTGCCACTAAAAAGTATATGCCTATTACACTTTCGTGTGTCGGAAAATAGTTTTTCTCTATTCGCATGGATATAATATTGTCCCGCTTTAAATATTCTCATAATTTTGTTTTTGATTATCACTAAAAATGTTTCACATCAATAAAAACGTTCCCTTATATATCTAAAATCCTTCTTTTATCTTTTATAATATGAAACCTTAGTCGAATTAGCAACAAAAATTGATTTGAATACCACTACACACGATCATATTCATATCAAATAGACAAAAAAAACAAAGAGAACTACAAAAGTTAAACTTCATTCATAATAATAATTGACATATAACTTCAATGAAAAGATCATAGAAAAATCAAACAAAGTCGATACCAGGAATCTATATGAATTATTAGAAACAAGTTTAGATAGCTATAATTTAGAGTTTTTAGGTACATCATAGTTAGGTCCCCAAGAGAAGAATTGTCCAGTAGGTAAACGCTGAGGCGGCAGCAGCGCCAGCCTGGCTCCGACAAGTGCGGCTGCGTCAGCAGTGTGTGTCCCTTTCCCACGTGTCATTGAAGTCTGTGTAAAGCCTGGGCAAAAGCTGTTCACACTAATCGCGCTCCCAAACACCCCGTATCGCTTGGCTAAAACTCGGGTGTAAGAATTTAGTGCCAGCTTG
The DNA here is from genome assembly GCA_037833695.1 of Sechiopsis laciniata. Classification (NCBI taxonomy): domain Eukaryota; kingdom Viridiplantae; phylum Streptophyta; class Magnoliopsida; order Cucurbitales; family Cucurbitaceae; genus Sechiopsis; species Sechiopsis laciniata. The sequence continues at coordinate 7,431 of JBBMKA010023905.1, read as the reverse complement.
GACACTGCGTAATCCGTCCACAGCGCTGGCCAGCCCTGCTTTTTCCATGTTCCTCTTTTCACGTCTTCAAGAAAAGCGTTTACTACGCAGTCGATTTCTTCCTCCGCTAGATCTTCACTTTCTAGAATCTCTTTCACTTTCTTGTTCCTCACTTTCTGTAAATTTTCATCATTAATTAATTATTATCGATCAAAATTGTTCATTCTTTCGGTTAATTACAAATTTGGACAAATTTTGAAGAAAATTTAAAATCCAGTCTATGTGTGTTCGTTTAGAGCAACGGTTAAATTATCATAAAAAACACATAGAGCTTTAACTTATGATAATTCATATTATTATAATAGATAACTAAAATTAGGAGAAAATATTTTCTCCTTGGATGTACTTTATATTTTCCAATCAAGAAAAATTGTAGTGGAGGTGCTGTTTTCGCAAAATATTTATAAATGCAAACAAATTTTTCAATATTTGTATTCATAGTTATTAATACACTTTGATAATATAAGTACTCATTATACAATACTATGTATTATAAATACTTATTAATATAATATTTTTATTGATACTCAATGACTATATTTTGTTAATTTTTTTAAAAAATAATTATTTTCTAGATTTGGTTAATCTCGAAAGTTTCTCTAATATCAAACATTTTTATCTTCGTTATTTCAGTAATATTCATTTTTAGTTACTGTCATTTCGATAATGTTCATTTTTCATAACATAGCTGAAGGGTTAAATATAGTTAAGATGCGAGATTATGAGCTAATCTACTATTTTTAATTAGTGATTATAAACACATGTTAATTTATTATAACTCAACCTAATCCACCCTCAACCCAAGCTAAAACACACCCTATCGTTTCATCAATTAGAATTTCAATTTGATAAAATCTCATAATAGTGTATGTTTTGGTAAAATATCCATAAATAAAATGGACAAAAGAAATAGTTTTGTTAGTTTTTTGTGATTTGATATAATATCGCAAATAAATATATAGTTCGGTAACCCTATCCTATGGTATGGACTATTTGTACATGAGAATTTTATCAAATGATAAGAATTAATTCTAATATTGAAAAGTAAATGGACTAATAATTTTATAGCCTTTTTCAAAACTATATAACCAAAATTTAAATGTTAATTAAAAAAAAAAAAAAAAACTTTTTAAAGCTTACGTCAATGGTTCCAAGCCTTGAGGTGATGTTGAGAATTCGACTTGTAGAAGCAGAAGAGCGAAAGCAAGGCAATAGAGCCTCGATGAGTAATTTCGCGCCATAGAAATTGATTTTTATAACTGTTTCTGCGTTTTCTGCTGAGTTCTCGTTAATGTCGTTGAATGATACCGCTGCGTTGTTAACCTGCAAAACCAAATCACCTTCTCAATTTTAGTTGTACAATAATAATATTTGTCACATTGAGGAATTCATATTAAAAAAAATAATAATAAATAAAAATAAAAACCTCTTCCTTTCCAATGATCTTGAGATTAAAACTGAGTCTACTTAGTTTTTTTTTTTTTTTTTTTTAAATTTCCGAGTAAATCAATACAATTTTCCTCCAAAGCAGAACAATAATATAGGGAGTTTCTTCCCCAATAAAGTTGACAGATTCTCACCAAAGAAGGAAGGAGTTAACTAATAAAAATAATAACACATTGGAGCTTTTTGCATTTTATTAAAAAAATAAACAAATCAATTCATTGTTTTTCAATTTTGGAAATAGAAACAATATATATAAATAGAAAAGAGCTTATGCAAGGAACATAAGCAAAATTACACAAACACCTTCTGATTGAAGACAATAAAAGCTATACAATTCATTGTTTTTCATGGACTGATAATGGTTACAAGAACTTTAAAGAACAAAAATGTGATGAATTTAATTCACGATGGTCATTTACTTATAAATTAATTTTTTTACAAATTTTTTTAACATTCAAAGATTGCAAGATCAACAATATATCTTATGAGAATAGTTAAGGTGGGTGCAACAGTTATGGATATTAAAAAATATATATTATTATTGTTGTTGAATTAAAAAATATGTGAGAAGTCATTTTCAATACTAATTACTTACACTATTGGAGAATATGGGTCCAATTAATGGGAAAAAAAGAAAAGTGAGTATGCTTTTTTTTAATAATGGATTATAATAATAATGTTTGTAGCATGTGCTTAAAATACTGGCCTCGTGGTCTTGATATTGGGACTTTTCTAAGGTTGGGAGTGGGAATGGCGTTACGTGGAGTGGTCAAAGTGCTTCACTTATTACTTTGACGTTATGTAGGGAAGACAGTGTGGCAGTTCAAGTGGAAAAAAAGAAAAAGAAAAAGAAAAAACACTGCGACGAAATGGGAACATCCAATGGCCAATCACATTTGGTTATTTCTTTCCTCGCTGAAAAAAGAAAGAAAGACTTTTTTTTCCTTCTTCACAAGATGTCTTTTCCTATTATTATTAGAACTATATGACTCAGAACAAAATTATAATTTAGCAATTATCCTTTTAAAAATTAGAGTTTAGTTTAGATAGTTAGAAAAAATATAAAATTTTGTTATTATGATTTTAAAAATTAAAATTTAGTGCTTATAATTTAATAAAAGCTAAAGATTAGTTTTTATTGTTTTTAATGGTTATCGAATTAAATATTTAAAAATTTGTTATTCATGAGTTAAGTTACTGATATAACAAACAAATTATGTCATTTTACACATGAATAATGAGTTTATATGTATTTAATACGTCAGTGATTACATATGATAAGAACTATATTTTAGATTTTATAAAATCATATGGACTAAATTCTAACTTTTTTTCAAAATATAAAGACTAAATTTTTGTTTTTAAATCATGAGAATTAAATTCTAATTTTCTTCGAACTATAAAACTAAACTTATATTTTACCCTTATTATTATTATTATTATATAAATAATTCTCATAAATTCACGTAGCCTACCTACCCATTATCATATATATACATATGAGATTCCATAGTAAAAGTCGTTTTATTTCTTTAACAAACGGGCCTTAACTTTCTCTTTTTTCTCCCTATAAAAAAATCAAAAAAATAAAAAATTCCTAATAGATCTCTAACCAATTTAGTATTGTTTTTTAATTCTCCGTCAATTTTAGGTTTAATATACATTTTTAAAAAAAAAACAAAAAAAAATTGTCAAACAATTTAGATAACTATTAGCCAACATATAATTTTAAAAAACACGCAGGCATAGAAAAAACTTGTAAATTAACTAAAATAAGGATGAGTTATTGAATCTTTCCAACCATTAGAAAAGTTACTAATAGATTACTAAAAAAAAAAGTTACTAAAAGTTCAACCGTTGAACTGGGTCACTTGACTTGCAAAAAACAGTTAAAATCCTACTTGATATATAGCCTATTATGACATTTATTTCTTTCTTTAAAACACATTTATTTCACTTTAAACTTTCATTAAAGATCTATTCAATTAAATCACACTTCTATGTAACTTAAATTACATAGTACGATATTATAAAAAATAATAATAATAATAATTACATAGTACGATGTAAAAAAAATAAAAATAAATACTAGGGTGTACCATGTCATGTCCATTTATTTTAATACACACCACACATTGTGTATCATACCAGTTCCATTTATTTTAATACAGACCGCACAATGAAAAGTTAAATAAAACCAAAATAGGACTAGTAAAAAAATAGAGTATTTTCTGAACATAGTAATAGCTCAATAATTATAATTAGTACAATCATCAACAAAAAAAAATCATAAAGTTGAATCCGAGTATTTACAAACACCAAAATAAAATTTTAAGTTGGTTTTTTTTAAAAAAAAAAAAAAAACATTTTGAGTTTCTAAAAATTTATTAAGACTTTAAAACAGTCTATAAATAAATAATGAACAAATAAAGGGTAAGCATGAAGGTATCTAGTCATTGAAAGCAATAGAAGAGCATCCGAATATATTTAATAATCCAAAAATCATGAGTTCAAATTACCACTCCTAATTAATATAAAACTTTAAAAAAAAAAAAAAAAAAAAATCTACCTAATTGAAAAATAAAATAATAATGAAGCAAGAAATTATTACAACAGAATAGCTTGCACCATCACGTAAGAAAACAATGCCAGAACCGTGGGGAATTCTAATTTCATGTACTAATCGAGAAGGTCTAAATTGTAAATTCAAAAAGAAAAGTAGTAGAGGAAGAAACAGACGCCTCAGCGTGAAAAAGAAACTTTATTCGTTTTTTTTAGAAAAAAAAAAAAAAAAAAACTTACTTACACGTTACGCTGCTGTTTGTCTGAGATATTTAAGTAGGATTTAATTTTAAGATTTATTAATTTTTCTTCGAAAATCTATATCAAAATGGGTTTTTACTATTTTTTTTTCTTATTAATAACTCTCATTTCTAATCATTCATTTATAACTACTCAATCATTTCTAACCACTTATTTTTAATTATTCATTTCAAATTAATCAAAATCTTTCATTTTTAACCATTCATTTTTAATCATTTCTTTTTTAATTACTAAAAATAACTACTCATTTTAAATCTACATCCAAACAAGATTTTGACTCTAACTTCTCTACACAAAAATTATATCAAAACGAGTTTTTGGTACAACTCTCAATTTTTAACTACTCAATATAACTTCTTAACCTAAATATGTCAAACAAACACCCGCTAAGGAATTAATGTGGAACCGGAAATGAGCTTTTACAACTTGTTTTCAAATAATTACAAGATAATTACATTCAAAAGAGTTAATGTAATTATTCAAAATAATCACTCAATTATAATTATTCATATTTAATTATTTATTTATAACTGCTCATTTCTAAACTTTTAAAATAATTACCTATTTATAATTACATCCAAACGAGCTTTTATCTATAACCGGTTTACAAAAACTATTATCTAAACGAGATATTAACTAAAATATCTCTATAAATAACTACATCCAAACGAGTTATTACTAAAATTTAAATTTTTAATCATTCAAAATAGTCTTTCGTTTATAATCACCCAAAAATTTCACATTCAAAAATTGTCTAATGATTTAGAAAACTAACTTTCATACATATATATATGTGTGTGTTTGTATATGGGGCATTGTCACACAAATTTTCCATACATGTAGTATTATCACACAAATTCTTTTATAAACAAAAATTATTTAAAAAAAGAAAAAATATATATTATTGGTGTGGTCTGAAAAGTGCCACATGTATAATCTCAAAAAGAGAAAAAAAAACTTTATTTACACATAAAAACCTACATTTTGCTTAATGTAGTACACCAAGTGCACAGAAAGTAATTTTTTTTTTATTAATATTTTAAATCACAAAATCAAATTGATGTACCACATATACCAAACAACAAGAGTAGAGTTTTATATTATGAGGAATATTTAGGTTATGATCTAAAAAATAATGTCTAACTACGTGGCTTAATATAGACAACATTCTATTTTGTTTTAAATTCAAAAGATAAAAGAATAAAGTAAAAATAGTAGATTATGACTCATATTAAATCATATAAATAGACATTAATATGTAGATTATGTCCGAGCATGACTTAAATATTTCTCTTATATTATCAAAGGAGAGAGATTGATGAGCAAGAGGAGGGAGGGAGAGAGAGGAAAATAATGAAGAAAAGTGGATAAAAAAAGGAGAGAGATTGATGAACTTACAAGAATATCAAGAGCTTGAAAATTGGCAGTGAACCAGCGGGCAAAGGCGTCGATAGAAAGAGGATCGGAAACGTCGAGGCGGCGGAACAGAACGTTGAGTCCTTCATTTCGTAGGGTTTCCACAGCCTTCAATCCTCTTCCTTCATCTCTAGCCGTTAGTATCACAGTTAAATCCAATTGCGCCAATCTTCTTACTAGGGCGAACCCGATCCCCTTGTTCGCCCCCGTCACTACCGCCACCGTCTTCTTCGACCACCACCTACTCACCAAATATGAAATTTCATATATCCATCTCAAAACCAATTAGTAATAAAAGTAACTTCATGCTACTTTGGGAACGTTGTTTTGAATTTTATTAATAACAACAACACACATTCTACCTTTTGTATTATATTTATCTATACCACATCTGATTGATAGAATTCTATTTGAATTTTCTGTTACAAATGAATTCGTTTTGATTTTATACATGCAAGATCCTCTTGATCAAATGACTAAGTTGGATCTAAGTTTTCCCAAACAAAATTGGTCTAAATACCCAGTTAAGAGCTCAAATAGTTAAAATCGAATGAATATCCATGGTTTAAATTCAAAATCAAATGAAAAGAAAGAAAGAAATGTTAAAAATTGTTGGTATTTTCAATATAAAGACTTTGGATAAAATTACCTGTCGGAGGAAGGAGAAGAGGAAGGGGAAGAGAGGTCAAATTCCTTGGAATCCATGGAAGAAAATGGAGAGTGAATATTTTGGAATAATAATAACAGTAATAATAATAAGAAGAAGAAGAAGAAGAAGAAGGCATGGGAAATTGAGAAGTGAAAGAGAGGAATTTAAATAGAGAGGAATTGGGAAGGGGAGAAGGATGAGTGTGAAAGTGAAGAAGAAAAAGAGATAAAAATTAGAGACGACGTGGGAGCTCAGACAAAAGCTGGGCCTACCCTCTACCCGTCTCTATTACTAAACCCTCTTTTTTAGAGGGACCAATTTCTAAAAAATTGATTTCATTTTAGCTTTAAAATATGAGTTTTTTTTTTTTTTTAATTATTATTATTATTTTTTTTTTTTATATAGGGGTGATTAGATTCATTTTTTAATTTTTTGTCTCATATTTAATTTGGTTTTCAATTTTTGTAAGGACTTTTATTTTAGTAACAACAACTAACATTTTCCCTAAATAACTTAATATTTATTATATTTTAGTTTCATATTTTATATCTAAATTTGTTCTTTTATCAAATCTCAATACCCATCTACTTTGATTTTCCTTTATATAACTTATATACTCTTCAATTTTTATGTTAGTTATTCCATCGAAAATTGAACTGAATCAATATATTTTGATTTTTTAAAATATCAAATCGAATAATTCAATATTGTTATAAAAATCGAACGATTCATTAGATCGGTTCGATTTCTTAGGTTTTTTGTTTTTTTTTCCTTTTACCCTTAGTTTTATTGCAAATATTCATGTCTTCTCCCAATGATCTTGATCGAGGGCTCACGGTGATCTTAGGGATGTCCATTTTTCTGTGGGGACCGGCTCCTAACGGGGCGAGGAACGGGAAAAAAATTCACGGCTAAACGGGGTCGGGATGTAGAATGTATTCCTCATCCCCGTTTTTTCAATCCCCGCCCATGCTTACTTTTAAAAAAAAAAAATATATATATATATATATATATATATATATATATATATATTTTTTTTTTTTTTTTTTTTTCTTTTT